>JAQIXH010000605.1:0-12133 GCA_034700145.1 Panagrolaimus detritophagus | reverse complement strand
AAAAAATAAACAGATTTGATTTAAAAAATAACTTTTTCCCTTGCAAATTTTTTTACTTAACTTTTTTTGCTTTCTTTCTTCTTCTTTTTTCTTGCAATCAAAAAGTTAAATTGGCAAAAAAACGATATGTTCCTTTAACAATACATCTTAAATATATCCTTTGGTACAAGCAAACCATATACACAATTCTCATGCGAATTTATAGCTTATACTTTTTTGCGCTAACTTAAATACCATGAAATAACAACAAACAGCAAAAGAAGTATAAAAGAAGATTTGCCTATCCTGAGGGTGCTATTGCCGAAAACGAGCACAACATTTTTAAGCATTTTCTTCTTTCACTCCTTCAATACACTTCATAACCGCTTGAGAAAAAAAAGAAGAGTATCTTATTTTGTGGAAAGCTCATCTTTTTATGAGACAACTTTTTTGTTATATACAATTTTGTTTTATTTGGCAGTTTTAAATGTCGAAAATCAAATCGAGTCTTATGCTTTTTTTCAATTTTCCTTAAATGTTTGACACATTTTGTGGTTTTGAAGATGCAATTTTTGAAAGCAAAAAAAGAGTATAATAAATACATACAATTTTTGATTGGCTTTAAGAGTTGGAAGAAAAATACAAAATCCAATTTTAAATGTTTGTGTTTGAATGTTGTCTCTTTTTTTAAGAGCTACCTTGTTGGCTCCTTTGGGAATAGCTTAAGTTTTTTTTTGAATACTGTATAAAAAAAGAGAGAATGACATGATTTTTAAAGAAAAATAACAGAGATATGAAAATGAAGTGCTGCTGCTGTTAAACATTCAAAAGCATCTTCTTCTTCTTTTTTCCTTTTTCTCAGCTTATACATTTATGTTGATGATGACAAGAGAATATGATTAATTAGATTGTTCATATTGTTTGCTAACACAGATTTATCCAAAAACAAAATATTGAAACAGAAGGGGGTACCTGGAAAATGAACAGGTGACTCGCGCAAAGATTATCTATTTTTTTGTTTTTGGCATATTTTATTCTTTTTTTAAACCTGGAGGTCTTTTTTTGTTTTTACAAAAAAAATACATAAATGAGAGTCAAAGATTAATGGCAAATATTTTTTTTTTCAAATCGCTGTCTTTTTTCGGCATTTCAGCGGTTGGAAAAAGGAAAATTTTTGAAGAGCTTAATGTATTCTCGCAAGAAAAAAGGAAAGGGATGCGCGCGCGAGACAAGTTTAATGATGACATGAAAAATTCTGTCATGAAAAAAAGGTTATGTTTTTTTGTAAAAAGAAAGATGCCGTCTAAAGTAGCATTAATTATGCAATAGAAAATAGAAATTGATCTTCCTTCTCTCTCTTTTTAACCTTTTTATTTATGTTTTTTTGATTTCCAGAAAAACAATAATGATTCTTTTCATTCTTCTTTTTTTCATTTTTGAGGTTAAAAATGGAGACATCATTTTCTTCTTCCACCTGTTTTGCTTTCTATATTTTTCCCTCTTAAAAAAGATCATTAATTAAACGTGCAATAGCGCAACAATGAGATATTTTTCCTTAAATAATTTTTTTTTATTTAATGTTGCCTCACAAAAAAGTGCCAGCTGCTGTTAGTTAAGGCTGCTGTTCTGCGCACATCAAAAACTTTTTTATATTTTCTGCCAATATCTGGCAATAATTTTCGTTTTAAACGTTTCCCCTCTATTTTCTTTTTTACCTCTTTCTTTTACAATGAAAATGTTTGATTTTGTAACCAATTTTTATATTCCTTAACTCCTCTTTTTCTTTTTTTTGTATGTATAAATTCAACAAAAGACAGGAAGAAATAAAGATGATACTCAGCGGGATACTATGATCGTTTAATCCTTAAAAAAGGAAGAAGTTTCGTTCAACACCTGAATTGGGTTAAGAAAGTTGCGCTCTAAGAGGAAAGGGGAAAAGGAAATAAAACCGTTTATTTTTTTTATATTTAAAAGTTGAGAGGGGGCCATTGACATAATACCTGTGATGATTGGTGTTGAAAATGAATGAGTGAGACGGATTTTTACCGCGCAGATCGGGCGAAAATCCCTCTATCTTTTTTTTTTTTTGCCAGTGGCACACATGAATTGAGGCTAAGACGTTACTTTGTTTGAACACTTATTTTTTTTCGCTTCAAAATTTTCTTTTTCATCTTTTTTTTTTCAACAACGTTAAAAAAAAGTTGTTTCTTTAACATCAAAAAAAATAACATTGAAAATGATGGTTCGGTAGTTTGCGGGCTAATATCGAGGAAAAAAAATGAATAAAGAATAGATGTTTTGCAATAAAATACACGTGTTTTCAATAAAATCACTTGAAATCCATTGATTGCCTTCTTTTCTTTTTTGTTTTCTATCCGCCCTCCAGGAATCATTGTTTTAAAATTTTTGTCTCTTTTTTCTCTTTTGATCAAAAAATAAAAATTAGTATTCTTGACCTTGTCAATGATTACCAATGCTTAAATTTATTATACTTGAGTTTTTTTGACAAAGTATATATCCCCATATAATTGGTTTCAATTGATTCTTCTTTCAATACCGTAATTTAACACCTTGCATAGTTTTTTCCTTTCTCTCCCTAAAAAAAGGCAATTGTTTATAGCGCGCGCATAACCATCGCGCATACTTCACTCTTTTCTTTTTCTATACTAGTCATTATTCAATTTTCATTTACAATAGAAATGACATGTGTAAAGAGGTATAATAGTAACCTGGACATGGAAAAAAAGAAAGAAACAATAGCTATTCGATTATCGTATACGAAAAAGAAGCTCAAGAGCTGGCATCTTTTTATTGTTAATTAGGAAAAGAAAAAAAAGTGAGGTCAAAAAAACTAAAATTGCCCCCTAT
Source organism: Panagrolaimus detritophagus (assembly GCA_034700145.1). Classification (NCBI taxonomy): domain Eukaryota; kingdom Metazoa; phylum Nematoda; class Chromadorea; order Rhabditida; family Panagrolaimidae; genus Panagrolaimus; species Panagrolaimus detritophagus. The sequence goes on along the minus strand of JAQIXH010000605.1, from coordinate 9,286 downwards.
TGTTTAATGAAAAAAACATTTGACACCTTTCTATCCTGAAAAAATTTAAAAAATTTTTAAAAACTTCTTCATGAAAGCTTTAAAAATACTTTTTTTTTCTGAAGGGGGATATAAACGATTGTGTAAATCTGATGCAGCTGTCACTTTGTTTTACACGATTTTTATATTTATTTCTACCTATAAGAAATAAGAGGGAGGGGGGGATTGAAGAAGAAGATTTTTCACATCTGCTATGTATGCAAATATTACATTGTATATCTTAGAAAAAGAAGAAGGAAGAAATATAATTTTTTATCCGATTACTGAATCTCATTTTTTAAAGATTTAAGTAGTTATAAGTATTTTCTCAATTTTTTGGACAAATTGCGCTAAACAAGAGGTAATCTGTCATCCAATCCCGCAATCCAATTTTCTATATTTTTTTATTTGTTTGACATTCATTTCTCGCATTAACATGCTTATTTTTGTACTGTTGAAAAAAAAGAAGCAGAAAGCAAAGAACATTTAAAGCTTTTTCTTTTCCTGACATATCCCACCAGACGGAAATAAAAATTGTAAACTATTATTGTAGGAAGAAATAAGTTGCCTTTCTTTCCTTTTTTTAAGGGGTATTAAAAGTGAGCTCTCATTGTCTTAAACGTTACCACATGGCGCACCGGTTGCTTAATTTTCATTATATATATTTTTTTGTTTTGCGATCCGTAATTGGTTTTTTTGCTATTAACGAAAATGAATTGTTGAAGAAACAGATCTTGTCATTAATATATCCAAGAAGGTGTTGTCGTCTGTTGCACACCAATTACTTTAGGGTCATAAGAGGCCAACTACTGCTTTTTTTTATTTTTTAATGCTTCTTTTTTTATTCTTTAACTTCAGCTTCACTTTTTCATGCTCTCACACAGTAGTAAATCTATTAAAACTGTCATATTTCCCAAAGGAGGTGTCAAAAAAGCCAGATGTGAGAAAACAAAAACTTTCTTTTTTAATTTTTTTTGGACCATACTTGACCGAATGCCTTTCTTTTGTTCTACTTAAACGGATTTCCACCTTAAATCCTTCAAAAAAAAGACCAAAAGCTTTTGCCGCTTCTTCTCTTTTGATTCGGTAGCAAAACAAGTAGCTCTCTTTCAATACTTTTCTTCTTCCTTTTTCATGTGCTCAAGTTTTGTTTGTATACGGTCAAAAAAAAAGAAGAAGGAAAGAATAATGTCGTCCTTGCAAAAATTTCTCACTTTCAAAAGAAGGCGCGCGCGGATTTAGCGCTTCTCCTTCTTGACACCTGGTTCCATCCCCTTCTTTCAAATTTCTTTATTTTTTAGCCTAAACGATCTGCGCCGCTTTTTTTGTTTCTTATTTCTTTTCTGTTTTTCATAGAAGGAAGATGAGTGATGACGAGAGGCAAATGGAATTATTGAAACAAATAAAAATAAAAGAAAGAAAAAAGAAGAAGTAAAGCAGATGGCATTATCTTTTTTTCCTCTGTTTTGCAGCGCAAAAAACCACAGTTAAAAAAATCTTATACCTCCTGGGTGCATTTTTATTTCACCTAAGTTTTTTTTAAACAGATCTCTCTCTTTTTTCTTATCCTCTGCTGTTTGTTATTATTATTATCCATTTTTAGATTTTATTAAAAGCAATTTTGCTAAATATAAATGCTTTTGAAAGTAAATCTTGATATGCCTTTTTTTCTTCTGCATTTTTAAAACATTCTCCACACACAATTGGCCTTCAGATCGAACAAAGCGATAATAAGAAATAATGCTTTCGACCTGAAAAAAAAGGAGAAAAAGCCAAAAAAAGAAGCTTCTTTAAATGGGCTTTCTCCCCTCTTTTTTTACCATAGACGAAAATCTGTCAAGATTAGTAGCCCTCTTCTCATTCTTTTCGATATTTGCATAAAAATTTGCATATGCTTTTTAGTAATTTTTCAATTTCACACCATTTTTGAAAAAAAAGAGAAAAATTTTCAAGCTTTCATTTTTGAAAAATAGGTGACGATATGACTGTAACCGAAAAACATTACTTTTATTTTTAAAGCTTTAAGCTGATAAATTTAAAGAAATGATTTTATTTCACTTTCATCTGTAATAAAATTATTAAATCCACACCTGACACAACGTTTATATTTCATTAAAGCGATTAAAAACATTTATTTTTTTAATAGCATAATGATTTTTTAGGCCAACAGAAGTGTTAGAAGTAAGCCATCTGTCGACATGTAGGAAAAATAAAAAAAATACAAATGAAAAAAAGATTGTGGCGGGAAATGCGCGAAACATTTTCACAAAATAAATCTTTTTTTTTTCTTATCCGGATCTTTATTTTTGCGTGAAAGATTGACCACTTCAATTCACCTTTGACATCTTTTTTTTCTCTCTCTTTTTTTACTACTTAATGCCTATTTAGGAGGTTGAGTTTTTAAGATTAAATAAAAGAAAGAATGAATGAAACGATCTCATTCCTTGAGGGGATAAAAAGTAAAAAGTTTTGTTTGATGAATTTTTTCAAATAGTTGTTGATTACTGTAGAATGAAATGGGGTTGCTAAGGGTAACCATTTATAAATTTCCCTCAAAATTTTATTTATTCTTTGTAATGAAAAAAAATATAAAAGTAATGAAGAAATAAACTGTCGTACATATATATCCGCAATCCCTTTAATTATCATTAAAAATAAAAGAAAGAAAAAGGAAAGCAAGATTGGAACAATGTTGTTAACCATCAACATCATCATCAGGTATCCGAACCGATCGGAACACGTCCATTCCCTGTTTTTCTTTTCACTTTTATTTTCTAATTTTGCTTTCACTTTTCTTCCGCACTTTTGCTTTTAGACCCGGAGGGCAACATCACTTTGAATCAGATGAAAAATTCTGCATAAAAACAACCTTTTTTTTCTTGGCGTGTATTTTTGCGTGATATTTTCTAAATCCATCCACTCTTTTTTTGGGTGGAAATTAAAGGAGAGAATTGAAAAATGAAAGGAAAATGAAAACGACGGTCTTCTAACCGTTTATATGCGCGCAAAAAGAAGAAGTGAAGTGCCCATTTTAAAATAAAAAAATAAAATAAAAAGAAGAAGGAAAGAAAGATCGGCTGCTGTCCAGCTGACTGACCGCATTTTTACCCCTTACCCCCTTTTTTTCTTTCCTTCTGATTCCTCCCTTTTTTTGAATACTGGAAAGTTGCAAGCAGCATTGCGGATATTAAGGAAAATCCAAAAAAATATATGAAAAAAGTTAATGCCCCGAGGTGTTATACCTGTTTTTTGCTTATCAGTGCCGCTAAATCTTGTCTTGAGCTTCAAAAAAGGGGAGAATTAAAAAAAGTAACTAAATTTTGAAAGAATGTATGAGTACCGTTAATGTATCTATGATCTTTTTTTTTAAAAAAGAACTAAAAAAGGAGAGATTTAAAAAAAAGCAGCGGGTCGTCATCTTTTTTTATCTCCTCTATGCTTTTTGACACCTGCAGAGAGCTGGCTTCAAATACGTCGACATCTTTTTCCTTCATCTGATCCGATTTTTTATTTTAACTTTATAATTTCTGCTTTATTTGGGTATTGTCTATTTAAAAAATCTTATATCCACGACGCAGCCCTCCAAAAAAAAGTAAATTAGGTGAGCGTGTTTTTTTTCTTTTACTATCTTTTTTTGCGAGTTCTCGAATCAGAGTTATATATTTTTACATATTTATTTTTACCACCTTTTTTTAATTTTATGTTAAAAAAATTTCGAAATATTTTTGATTTGCCATCACTCCTTTTTCTTCTGCTTCTGCTTTTCCCGTTTTCCTCTTTAATCCCATTGAGACTTTTTTCCTTTCCTTTAAAGCATCTTCGTTTTACTTTTGTTATGCTTTTCTATTCTTTTTTTAACTCTCTGCAAGCTCATTGTTTAGACTTGATAGAAAAGGTGGAATAAAGATGGCACGGCTTCTTCTTCCGCGGGGGCCCATTTAGAAACTTTTTTCCTTTTTTCCATCTATCTATTTTAGCAAAGTCATCTATCTTTTTATGCCCTTGCATCTACGGGGGCAGGCACTTCATTGATCCTCTTCCTTCTTCCCTTTTTTGCATTTGCCTGGTTTTTTTACGTGAAATTTTTTGGCATTTTCATTTTTACTTATGTGAAAAAAACACCGATACTTTTTATGGCAAAGGAAAAAAATATATAAAAGCCTCCAAAAATAATAATTTGTTATGAAGATACTTCTTAGGAATTCATAGACCTGTCATTCAGAAAATGAGTATATTGCAATGAAAATGAGGACAACAAAGTTTTCGGTTTTTTTTCATAAAAAAGATGGGAACATTATTGCGGTATACTCCTTTTTTCTCTTTTTCTTCCTTCCTTCACGAACTCATTCATTTGCCATTACGAAATTAATGAAACAGCACGTCAAAAAATATATGCCAGAAAAAAATGTTTCTTCTTATATTATTTAAACCATTTTCTCTTTTTTTCTTTTTTTGGCTATGGCTAAAAACAAGCGTGCACCTTCATTGATGCCTTCGTTCATTAAGAGCTTCTTATTACTTCTCTCCTTTGTTAAAACAATGCCCCTGCCTTGTTTCTTCCCCCAAATAACTAAAATGAAGAGAAGAAAAACGAAGGAGCATTTTTGATTGATAAAATTGCGACAAAAACAGCACTTACCGAAGAAAAGCTTCAGGAACTGCCACTCAAGGCAGCACAGGAAGCCTAAGGAAAAACTCATTTCAATTTTTATTTTTTTCCAACGGTCGGCATGCAAGCACCGTTATGCTCTTCTTCTAACGACCTTGCGCCCCTGTTAAAATGCTTTTACCCCCGTATATATATATTCTCTTTTTTTCCAGGGGCTAAACGAGCTTGAAGAATGCTTTTTTTTTCTGAAAGTAAGTAAGCTTGCGCATGAGTGCCAGTTCTGGACTTCTTCGGCAAATTGCATCTATATAGACGGGGGGGGGGCGTCCTCTCCTGCTCCTCCTGTGTTATTCTTTGTGACTTGCTTTCAATTGTACCGCTGCCGTGTGTCTTTTTTTGCCCAAGGCAAAAGATGGCACACCTCCTACGGTGTGTTGATGCAAAAAAGAAATAGAAAGGAAGGAAGAAAGAAGAAGAAGCCGAAGATGCAAAAATTGAAAAAGAAAAAAAATAGATGCTTCAATATTATTTACTCATTTAATACTCTATTTTTTTCATTGCTTTGCTTTATGGTCTTCTTTTAATTTTCGTTTTAAAAATCAGTTAAAATATCTTTTTAAAATCGTTGACACGTTTTTTTTCTTTCTTACTAGCTTTTTTCAATTAAATTAATATTGACAAAATGTGTAAAGCTGTTTCTCAATTAAATTTTCGCCCAAAAATAAAAACAGAAGACGAAGAAAAATGGAAGTATTCCTTTTTTTATACACATTACCGTAATACTCCGTTTTCTCTTTTTTCTCCCTTAACTACCGCTCTTCACCTTCATGAATAAATTTGCAGCTGTCTCATATGGCCTTGTCCCTTGATTGGATACACCTGCGTCCAGCATTTATTTGCTGCTGCTGGATGACTCTGTGACAACCGGCAATGACCCATTAGAAGAAAAGAAAAAGGGAGAAGGGAGAAAATGGGGCGGTGACTTTTCTCCTACCAAAAAAGCGCGAGAGGCAATAAAGCTTCGCGCTCCGCCTTTTACTACTAAAGACGGCACGCGTATTTCCCTCTCTTCTCCTCCTTTCTCGATGCTTAGACTTGAGTGCCGTAGCGGGGATGCGCCAAGCTCAAGTCAAAAATTGTTGTCCCAAAAATGGCTAGGTTCTTTTTTTTTGTTCCAGCAGCAAAGGTTGACCAGAGATTGACAAAAATTTAAATCTTTTTTTTCAAACTTAAAAAATTTTTAAAATTTATCTTTTTTTACCTGGATGAAATATGAAGCAAAGTGTGAAGAGAAAGTCAGTTTCACACTAATGTCAAAAAATAAGTGTTAGCCCTATAACTAATGGCCTTTGTCTTGTTTGACTTTGAACATCCTCTTTTCTCTTCCTTCTATTTTTCCTCATTTTGTTTTTATCTGTTTTGCATAATATTGTCCTTTTCTTTTTTTTCTTCTTCGAAACAAACCTTTCAAAAATATATATTTCGTGTTTTTAAAATTCACATTTTTTTTCGTTCTTTTATTTTCTTGGACTACTACAGTCACTACCGTTTATTGTGTATTTGATTCTTTAAAGACAATATTATTTTTAGTTTAGACCAAACGAGATGTCTGCTGTTGTAGAATTTAGTCCTGCAGACACCCTTGATTGTCAATTAGCTGCACTTTTAAATGGTAGCGGAGAAATATTAGCATCTTCTGATAAAGCTTCTACCGCATCATCGACTTCAACAACGACAACAGATCAAGTAGAAAGAAAATTTAAATGTTCTGAATGTACAAAAGCTTTCAAATTTAAACATCATTTAAAAGAGCACATTCGAATTCATTCTGGTGGAAAACCTTTCGAAGTGAGTTTTAAATACTTTCAAGCAGCAGATTAACCTTCTTCTCTCAGTGTTACAAAAAAAATCCAGTATTTCTTTTTTTTTCTTTTTTTTTGACAAAGTGTTTCGGCAATTTCATAGATTATATATTTTACTAAAAGACAAAGGAAGACACTTTGTCTTTTAGTAGGTAATCCCCATCATTTTTACTGTTTTAAGAATCCCACTCAACTTCAAATAGAAGAAAAGAAAAACATTATTTGCACCTGGCAGCTTTCGCTTTTGTTACCGTAACAAGTGCTCTTTTGCTTTTTTTTCATACCTTTTTCTTTTTGTCCCACCCTTTATTTTTCAAATCTTTTTATTTTCGTTGCCACGTCCACAAATTATTTGCTTTATACGGTGGCCAGGAGTGAAAAAAAGAAAAAAGAAGGAAGGTTGATGTAAACACAGTTTTTTTTGTCTCCTTTCCTTTTTTTCATTTCATTTTCATTCCCCGCATGAGGTGGCTTTGTCCAATCTAACATAAACCTTGCGGCGTTGTTGTGGCTTCGGCGTCACCGAGTCGAGCAGCAGCCAAATAACGAATAACACTCACCGGCGCAAAAATACACGGACGGACCTTTATAAAGCATTCCTGGGTTGTTTATGGAAGAAAAAAAATATTCTAAAAGGGGGGGGGACAAAAAAACTTTGCCAACGGCAAAAAAAAGTAGGCATAAATAATTTCAAAAAAAAGTAGGACGCCATCTGATGAAAAGTATTTTTTGGTAGAAGCCAAGATGCAATTTTACTAAAACGTACCTTTGGCATTTTTTTAGCATTTTTAAAATCAGAGTCTTTAAAAAGTTTGTTTGAAACGCAAAACAAAAAAAGCAATGAAAAAAAAGTTTACAGAAATAAGAGCCCATTTTTGATTTGTTTATTTTATAAAAAAACTGTTACGCTCAAAAATAAAAAAATGAAATTCTCACCTTTCACACCTCAATTTTTGCACATTTAATCGGTGCCATTCCACACTTTATTTTTTTATTATTTGCTGCCTTTTGCTAATTTTTCTGTAATTTGCTACAATCATCTATCTATGATGCAGTCAAAAAATATATATATATATAACGCAATTGGCGACCATTTTTCTTCCACCAACAAAAATTCTCGCTTCTACCGGGACTCTCGGATCAAATAGACTACTATTTTCTCCCCCTCTGTTTCAAAAAAAAATATGATTTTTTTTCATAAAAATGGGCATTAGTTATTTTTACTTGAGAGAGTTGCGCTAATTTGTAAACTGTGTCTTCTTCTTTTTTTCTCTCTCTTAGGCTTTAAAAGATAGATATGGATAGATATTTGCAGATGTTTGCAAAATAATTTTGTTCAAAATTTTCGACAATAACATCATTCTCCCAAAATTGGGAATTTGATCGCACGTTTTTTTCCCTTTCTTTCTTTTCTTCGCACATGGGAGCTCTTTAAAGGTCGACAGAGCGAGCATGAGATACTTGACATGATTGTCTTTATTTTTTTAAATGTACTTAAATAGAATAGAGGCACATTTGTTACCTGATCATCTTTACATTATTAGATGATTTATTTATTTTTTATTTGTTAATATCCAGAAAATCGGTTATGTAAACATTGGTTACAGTATTTCATTCTTCTTTTTTTTGCGCAAAATTCTTTTTTAACGTTGTTAGGGAACCTTAGCAACGGTACGCTTATTGGCTTCTTTAAAAATTTTATACCGCATTTTTTAATATTTGTTTTAACCAATGAAAAAAAGCGCTTTTCATATTTGCTTTTTTTACGGGACAACCTGAAACATAACATGCACTTTTTTTAAAAAAAGGAGAGACACCGTAATCTGTTACATGACGCCTTTTAAGAGATAATTACACAAAAAAAAATTTCTTCTTTTTTATAAGTGTGAAAACGATAAGGAAAAGGAGAGAAAAGAAAGAAGAAGAAGCGTCATCTGTTTTGCTCGTTAATCAGACCTTTGCATATATACATATATTTCAAAGCAATATCCAATTAAGGGTGTAAACCTATTTTAGCTTACATCCAAGCTGTGTCCCCCACTTAAGCTATGTCGCACTTTTATTTTTTCTTGCTTCTCCTGTGTTTTTAGCTTTTTTACCCCATATGTTTTTTTTTCTTTTTCTTCTTTTGGCATATCCCTCATACTTCCCGGTACATTAACAAAGCAACATTGTTAGTAACGAATTTTCTTCTTTTTGTCCCTTTTATTTTTTAAAGTCATAAATGAATCTGATGTACTTTCTTTTTTCCTTGGGCTTTCTTTTTTTAAAGAGTTATAAAAATGCCGGTGGATTTTGTTTTTGTGTTACTGCATCTCCTTTGCTTTTCCCTTTTACTTTACTATTATTGCCATATTTTCCGCCTGCGCAGTATATGACACACGGCAATGTCCAAGAAAAAAAAAGACGATGATGAAGAAGCAAGCAAGGAAGCAAGAAGGGCATCGCGCAGAATTTCATTTAAAACACCGCATTTTCTGCATTCCTTTTTTTTTTCTTTTGTGGACAAGATAAAAAAAATAAAAGTAAAAGAAGAAGAACAAAAAAAAAGATATAAAGGAGAAGGAAGAAAACCTTGATGCGCTTGGCTTTTTGTGCACGCCAAATTAGTGCCACCGGGCGGCAAAAAGGTCCTATGGTGGTGGTTGTGTTCGTGTGTGGACTTTCAGTAATAGTTAAAAAAAAGAATGACAGAAGAGCAAAAGATAGTCGAAGCTGTGCAGTAACGATGTGGTGCAAAAAGGAGTATAAAAAAATAGCCGTGTTCAAACGAGACTTTTTTGCATTATTTCGAAAA
>JAQIXH010000604.1:0-12145 GCA_034700145.1 Panagrolaimus detritophagus | reverse complement strand
TAGTTTGTGTGTTGAAACAAAAGTAAACAATTGAAATGTTGAATTTTTTATACTTTGCAAGATTGAAATGAAGAAAATGGGATCATAAAAAAGACACAATTTGGGTTATTTTATTGCGTAAGGTTGCAAAAATAAACTTGTTGAAAATTAATCTTCTTGTGTGCAGTTTTATTTAAATGTCTTTGGTGCAATACTGTTTTGATTTTTTTATTGTTTTTTTCTTAAAAATAAATTGATTTTATTAGCGCAGAATTTTCAAAAATCTTACTAGTTTTTGCCCTTTTCATAAATGGAATAATTTTTGAAAGTTTTTAAAGAGGACAGTTTTTGCTAATCTGATTCAAAGGTTTATTTGATCAACAGTTTAATTTTTTTGTCTCATATTTTGGTAAACAAAAAATGCATAGTAAACATTTCACAGTCTACTTTTCTGATTGTTTTTTTGCTACAAAATCGAGTTAAACCTTATAATCTTCTAATTCAGTTTATGCTTTTCTTTTCTTGAATTCAAGCGATTCCACTTATTTTATGCTTATTTATTTTCAAATTTAACATTTGCTTTAAATTCATTATAAACATTTTCATCTATTACAGTAAACCATTCATGTAGTTTTGCATATGCATCTGATTGTGGAATGCATCGTTTCAGTCGTTCAACTTCTTCCATTTTTGGTTCTAGCGAAATTTTTAAACAATTAACTGGATTTTCAAGTTTTAGTGAATTCCAATGTATATCATGTGATAATGAGAATGGATTTGTTTTATCACAATCTGCCACATTCTGCAAAATTTGTAAAAAGTGTTGAAATTATTTTCGTCACTTTTAAATCATTTTTTGTTCGAGTTTTTCTAAGAATTATTTTTGTTTTCTTGCTATTTATTTTTTTGAAAAGCAATCAAATTTTTTATTTTTTTCGCACTTATTGTTTCATCAGTGCTGAAAAATTGTAAAGGTTGTTTTTTATTCAGGTAATTTGATCAAAATATTTTTGCATTCGTTAAAAAAACCAGAACCAAAGCGGGCCTTTATCAGTGGCCTTGTGGCGCAATGGATAACGCGTCTGCCTACGGAGCAGAAGATTGCGAATCCAGTCAAGGTCGAAACTTTTTGATATTTTTTCTTTTTTACACATTTAAATAAAACACGTTTTGCATGTTTATAAAAGTTTTTGATACAATTTAAAGTCATTGCATAAATATCGAATAATTACAAATGGAGATAGAAATGGAAATTTTTGAAAAATTAAAGCTGTGCATTTATCTAAAAACAATGATAAAATGTTAAATGTTCCGCCCATTTAAGAAAAAGATAATGAAAAGAATATTATGTTCACGAGTAAAACATTGTAAATCATTGCAAAAAAGAAAGAAAGAAAAAGACGATAAAGTGTCTTCTATAAAAAGAAAATAAAGAAATTTTTCATCAAATTTTATTATGACACAACTAAAGAACTTTAACTTTTTTTATTTTGTAGTGATATAATTTGCTTCCTTTTTTTAACATTGAGCAAATGCTCAGTGACAATCAATGTTTGACCGTTTTGTAAATATCTTTATTTGTCTGTTGCAATATTGCGTAACTTTATAAAAAATGTGATTGTCAAAAAATTATTAAATATTCAAATATAAACTCAAATTCAAAAATGTTTTTCAGCAATCGATGCTTTTTTTGGCGGAAAATGATGTTCGCAAATGTTAAAACATATTTCAAAATATTGGTATTTTTGTTTCTGCAAAAAAAAGAAAGAAATCAATGAATCAGATTTATTTTGGGTTTTTCTGTCTTAAAATAACATTGTCTAAAAAAAGCTTTTTTGTTGATTTTTTTGCCAACATTTTATTGTTTTTCTTAAACAATCAACACTTAATGGTTATTGAAAAAAAAATATTTAAAATTTTTGTGCAAATTTTAATTGCAAAAAGAGAGATGTAATTTAGTGTCAAAAAAAATAGTGTTACAGGAATTAAATAAAAATACAAATGTAGAATTTTTTTAAAATTTATTAATTAATGAAATCTTGTATATGATTTACAGTTTTAATTTTTAAATGAATGATATTTGAATTATTTAACTAAAATTTTTTTGAGAAACAAAGCAATAATAAAATGAAACAATGTAACGACAGATTTAATAGATAGAAAGAATTAACAATGCTGAACGCTTTTGCTTATTTCGAAATAGTTTGGTTTTCTTTTTTAGCGAAAAAACATATTCATTCATTTTGTTTTGACTGCTTTCTCCAATCTTCTTTTTTGCATTTCAAATGGCAAAAAATGACAACTTTTTTAAAAAAGCATTGAACGAAGATGTTTTTTTTCTCCGATGTTTTTAGTTCTTTTGTTTTAACAAAGTAAAATAAAAAATAATGTGAAATTTGTTAAAATATAAACGCAATTTTTTTTTAATTTTTGTGATAAAAATGAACGACAAAGAAAACAAATTTTTAATTAAATTTATTGTTGTAAAAACATTTAAAAAACTTTTTAATTAATGCGTAATTGTGGCTTCTTTTACACAAAAAAACGAGTAACAAACATAAAAATTTGAAATACATTTTTTTTGTTGCTAAAAAAGTCAAAAGAAAAATGAACAAAAAATCACAACATTCAAAAATATCATAGGATTATTGAAAACTATTATCGATAATTAATTAAACCATTTCAAAGGTACAAAAAACATTTTCTCTATAAAAACTTGAAATTTCCAGATATTATTTCGGACGTCCTGTTGCAGAAGCTGTGCAATAATTATTTCTCGAATATCAGTCCAAAACTTGCCTCATTTTTTTAAATAATGGATCGATAAGTTGAACGTTGGTTGTCTAATTGACCGAACTTTTCTTATTGTTTTAATTCGACATTTACCTTTTTCTTCAAAGCATTTATATAAACTTTTATACAAAATCAACATTTAAAAAATTCAAAAATAAACGAATTATTTGCGATCAAAAAGCCGTGTGCAATTTACGGCTGACGTTTTTCCGATTGAAAATAGCGCAGATAAATGTTGCTTTCTTTTGCAGTTCTGCATTTTTTATTGTTTTTCAAAAAGTGGAAAAAATAGATAAAATGTTTTTGCAACGTTTAAAAATGATGTTTTCATGGTTAAAATAAATTAAAAGATTTTTTAGAAGCAATGAAAATAAAATTAAATTTATCATAACGGCGTTTTTACAAATTTTCTTTCAATTTTTTAATTAATGTACTGATCTTTCCATATTTTGGATTGAACTATTATTATGCTTTTTTATATTAAAAAAATTTTTTTAAGTAAAATATTTATCATTTTATTATTTCGTATGAAAACAAAAATATTCAAAATCATTGAAAAAAATGTTTCACAAGGACAAATATGCGAACAAGAAAAAATGAAAATTTTGAGACAATATTCAGCTGTAAAACAGAAATATGTTGACATTTTTTGTGACATTTAGAAAAAGTCTTTCGTAGTTTCACTTTTATTTTTTGCGAAGAAAAAAATGTTTTTTCAATTTTTTTTTATTTTTTGTTTGGGCCGAAAATTAAAGCGAAGCCCGTTTTTTTACGAACCTATGACACTTGGTGGAAAACGATTTTATATCACTCATTTCATTCAGGAAAAAATCGCGCATGCATGAACCCATATAAAATCGTTTTCCACCAAGTGTCTTTTTACCTTTTTTTACACCTTCCTTAAACTTTTCAAATAGGAGTACTTGAAAATGTAATTTGACAGTCGGTGCACCGCTGCACCGCCGAGTTAAACTTGGGGTAAAAACGTCAAAAACAGCGAAAATGCTAAATTTCAAAAAATCAGGAAAAACCAGAAAATGAGTTTTATGACTCCAGAAGCTCCTACTTCTAATGGATCTATGGAACAATTGTGAAATTGAAAAACAATTTTTGGTGCAGAAATAAGGTCAAACCGATTTTTTAAAAAAGGTGCCCGAAAAGTTTTGTCCACCAAATTTTTGAATTCCCGCCAGAATTTTTCGCTATGAGAGGATTCAGGCAAGGAAATGGTGCTGTAACCCTTAGATAGGGCTTCAAAAATTGTATTTGGGTTTTGGAAATGGCTCCACAGAAAAAAAATTATCCACAATATTCAAAGTGCCCAAAAACTTTTGAGCGCTACTGTATTGTTCAAGTTACTGTAATTTACCAAAATATAATTTGCAAATGTTTCAAAATCAAATGTTTCATCGATTCCGGATAAATAAAAGCTTTGTAAATTTTAAAATGTTGAAAGTTTGTCAACCATTTTTTTAACCGTATCCGGCAAAAATATCAAAGTTCCATCAAAGCTAAAAATAAAAAAGCTTTATTGCAAAAATTTGATCAAAATATCTTTGTGCATTTTTTTTAAAGGTCGACACCATTTTGCTTTGAATATAAAAACAACTGAAAATATGCCTTATTTCGAAATAAATTTTTTTATCGGGGACTTTTAAAACACATTACACAACATCTGGAAATTTTTAATTCCCTCAATTTCAAGCAGTTTTTATTAAAATAATATTATGACACAAAGTGTGATTTAAATAATCACACTTTTTGTTATAATAATTAAGGTTGCTGTCCCCCCGAAAATCGAAAAAATCGGGGACGGGGAAACGGGAATCCTCGAAAACTCAAACTCTTTCGGGGACAGGGAAAACGGGGATCCCCGAACGTGGATCCCCGCTGGGAAATCCGGGGAAACGGGGAGGAAAAACAAATCGTCTATTTAAAATGTGAAAAAAATTCATGCAAAAAATAATAAAAGCTTGAAGGTTATTATTATTTTCATTTGTCAAAAACTTTAAACAAACTGTGTCTTTTTTCGGCTAAAAACTTGCATATATTTCGATCATTATGTGCACATTCGGGGATGAAAACTTTTCGGGGACGGGGAAATCGGGGAAACGAGGGGGGAGGGAAGGCAACCCTAATAATAATATTTTCTTTCTTATCACATTTTTTATATAATCTTTTCTTTTTGGCGAGTTTTCTTTTCGTCCTGGCAACAACAATTTGAACCAATTACGGAAGGATAACATGTTTTAAGAAAACAATTCTTGGAAAACATCTTAAATTAAAAGTCTTATGTTTTATATCGTTCTTCTTCTGTTGAATCTTTAACTGAATCGTAAGCTGGCGGTGGTTGTGGCGGTGCAGTTGCTGGATCTGACGACAATATCTTCTTGGTAAATTAATGTTTTGTTTCTTTCACTTCCGTAAATATACAATTCCCTGATAAGACTAATTGGCTAATGTATGATGTTTTAGCCTGATCAAAGTCTCTTTTTTAGGGACGTTACAGTCATATTTTTTAAATATTCAAAAAGTGCTTTTTGGTTGGAAAAGAAATGAAAGAAAGAAATCCCTCGATAAAACAGTGATTGTTCGTTTGTTGATTTCTATCATTTTATTCTTTTGACGGGCTGCATGAAGCAAAAAATGACCCACTCTTTTTTGCTGCTTTTTTGCCACATCGAACTCTGTTTCTCTATTTGCATTCCTTTGCATGGCAAAACGGACAAAAAAAGATAACAGAAAAAATGTGGGAACACAGTTTCGAAATTTTTTTTTCGAAACTCTGCACTCTTTAGTTGTTTTCTTTTTTGTCTTATCAGCCTTTAAAAACAGCTCAAATTTTCAGTGCAAAAGAGATAGGGGATCAAATGTGTGTCCTATCTCTTTGCACTAATGTGTGTCGGTGTGACGAGACAGCTCAACACACCGTGTTTTTTGTGATACGTAGAAGACAGATAAAGATCATTTTTCAACTTTTCATTTAAAACGAGTAAGAGCAAAAAAATTTATAGAAAAATTTTAAAACGCACACAAAAAATATTTATGAAAATGGAATAGAAGTTGAAGAAGTTCTCGGTGGTGGTTTTGGAGGTAAAGGTGGTGACAATCTTGGTGGGGGACTTGGAGGCAAAGCAGACGAAATTCTTGGTGGTGGATTCAGAGATAAATGAGGTAAAATTCTTGGTGGCGGATTCGAAGGTAAAGGAGGTGGACCTTTTTCATTTAAACAATTAAAACGTAATTGTAATAATTTTGCATGTAATTCTTTATTTTGGTCCGAAAATTGTATTAATGGAATTTGATTTGGAATTTCTTCAAGAATTTTATAAACAAAATTATCTAAAATTTCTTTATAACTTTCTTCCATAAATGCATTCCGAA
Organism: Panagrolaimus detritophagus; assembly: GCA_034700145.1. Taxonomy (NCBI): domain Eukaryota; kingdom Metazoa; phylum Nematoda; class Chromadorea; order Rhabditida; family Panagrolaimidae; genus Panagrolaimus; species Panagrolaimus detritophagus. The sequence continues at coordinate 5,989 of JAQIXH010000604.1, read as the reverse complement.
ATAATAATGTAAATTTTATATTTGGTTTTCTCTGAAAATATTTCATTTAATTTATTGTTCAAAATTACTGTAATTTACCAAAATATAATTTGCAAATGTTTCAAAATCAAATGTTTCATCGATTCCAGATAAATAAAAGCTTTGTAAATTTTTAAATGTTGAAAGTTTGCCAACCATTTTTTTAACTGTATCCGGCAAAAATATCAAAGTTCCATCAAAGCTAAAAACAAAAAATATATTTGTATTACTAAAATTCGATCAACAAATTTTTGCTTTTTAATGTCAATACCGTTTTGCTTGCAATACAAAAACAACGGTGCCGGATTTCAAAATATAAATTTTTTCCAAGAATTTTTTCCGCTAACAAGGGAACCGTTTGACATGTGAATCCGCTTTTGAAACGGGACCTATTTTAGAATATTCCCCTGATATTCAAACGTATTTTCCCAAATTATGAGCTGCCCCTTCCCTGAAAGCATTTTTTCACCGAATCGACTATACTACTATAGTATACGTTATCGTATGCTACTTATACCAATTAATTGCTTATTTTTTTGGATTTTATGCTTTCTGGTTAATCCATAATTAGTTGTTTGTTGTTAAAATAACGTTTTATTTCTCCTCGTTTTTCTAGCCGTATAAATATCAAAGTTCCATTTTCAATCAAAACTGAAAAAAAAAAGTTATGTTTTATTCTTAAAATTCAGTCAACATATTATTTTAAGTGTATTTGAGCAAGAATATGTTTGTTTCATCAATGCTGAAAAAATATGTAAAGGTTGTTTTTTATTTAGCTAAATTCGATGACAATATTTTCGCATTCGTTTCCATTATAAAAATAGCCCAGAAAAAGCAGTGCCGGCTTTTGAAATACAGTTTTTTTTAACACTTCGCTCACTTCTGTCAGATTTTTTGAGCATTCTTTTTCGTTTTTAATGTTTTATATATATTTTTTTCCTAATATTATTTTTTAAAGCAAAAAAGTTGATTAAAATTTTTTAATGATAACAAGGATTGTCGTAAAAATAATAATTTTCTGTGAAACCATTAGAATTTTCTACATTAATTATTAAGAACATTTTGTTGTCTATTGATTCTTCCTTTCTTCATCCCAGAAAATAAAACAAAACGAACCATGAAAAATGTTCCACATTTTTAATATTACATAAAATTTTATCAAATGTTACAACATTTCGATGTGAACTAATACTAATAATAAAAACATTATCCAATGTTAAAGTTTGAATTGAACCAAAACCCGTAATATTTTGATATTCGTTTAAAGTTAATATTTGATTTTGTAAATATAATTCGTAGCAGTCATATTGATAAATTTTTGCCGAAAATGACATCAAAAAATTTAAAAGTTCAAATTTTAAATCCCCAAAAATCCATAGCCGAAAATAATTATTGTTCCAAATTTTAAATGTAATTTTTTCTTTTTTTGGTTTCCATGAGGCTTTCCATTCTCCTGGAACAAAAATTAAATCACATATTGGCACAGCTCGAATAACAACAAAAAAATGTTTGCATGTTTGTAAAAGTTTTTGATACAATTTAAAGTCATTGCATAAATATCGAATAAATGGAGATGGAAATGGAAATTTTTGTGGTAAAATTTTTGATAAATTAAAGCTGTGCATTTATCTAAAAAAATAATATAATTTTAATTTAGGGACTGTCGCTGTCGCTGTCAAAAAAGTTTTTGCTTTTACTGTAATCATTGATGCAAAAATGTACTTTCGGATATTCTTTATCAAATGACAGAAGCAGAATTTTTTTTACCTCTCTCCGAAAATTTGTTGGATACAGAAGGCGAGCGACTACAATGGAAAATGGTCAGAAAAAAAACCCAAGCAGAAGATGAGCACGCGTTTTGGTGTGTCTGTGGTTAGCACTTCAGCCTTTCATGCATGGTCGCACGCATGGCCAGGATCGAATCCTAGCCGGTGCAAAATAATTACTTCATAAAAAAATTGTCTAAAAAAAGTTTTTGCATTATCAATCACTATTTGTAGTTTATTAAAGAGTTAAATAAATCTAATTTAATCACTTTTTTTATGAAGTAATTTTTTTGCACCGGCTGGGATATGATCATGGCCATGCGTGCGACCATGCATGAAAGGCTGAAGTACTAACCACAGACACACCAAATTTTGTAATCATCACCTGCTTGGGTTTTTTTTCTGGCCATTTTTTTTCTCTCTTTTTTGAGAAAAAAAGACAGCGACAGTCCCATAATTTTAAAAATTTCATTTTAAAAAATAAACATGGTGTTCAACAATGAATAACTGTCGTTTTATGAAATCACGAAAGAGAAAAAAGATAAATCAACAAAAGTTAAAAAAGAATATTAGCGGTTTTAAAAAAAATAGAGGAAAGCTGGATGGATTAAAATATATTAAAGCAAAGTAGATCATCTACAATAAAAAAAAACGAAGAATCTGTCATTGGTAAAGTTTTTTTCGTTGTTGTTCATTACATGCATGTTTGAGATAAACGCAGAAATAAAATTTGGAAAAAAAAAACTTAAAAAAAATGCGGCAAAAATTGAGCATTTTTTTGAAAGAAAAAGTGTGTATTGATTTGACTCAAATCATTTGAGTCAAAAAAAAAGAAAAAATGACCTCAAATCGTGGTCCTCAATGTTTTATTTTTGGTATCGTTTTTTGTGTTGGTCATCGTGTTCTTTTTTTGGCACAAAAAAGTGGCATATAAAGAAGGAAAAGAAAACAACAAAATTTTTTTATTAGAAATAAAGACACTTTTTATTGTGAAACGATCAAAGAGTTTTTACTAACAATATTTTGCAGAAAAATAATTTACCTCAGTGTAAACACAATGTTGGTTTAATAGCATAAAAATTTTGTTCGAATTATAACTGTTTAGATTTTTAAGAAAATAGTATTTTAATATAGCATAGACTAATATAAATCCAGGAATGTGCACTGTTTTTTCAAAGGTTGCCAAATGTTAGAAGTTTGGTAGCATTAGAACAAAAAAAATTATTGGAAATAAAAAAAGAAAAAAGCAAAAAAATAATAAAAATAATGTTAAATTAATGGTTAAAAAAACCAAAAAATTAACTTTTTTTCCGCTGGGGAACACATTTGTTTCATAAATATTTTTGTGTCGCGTTTGCAAACAACACTTTTTTTGCAGCCTGTTTTTTACAGGTTAAAACCCCACCAGGGACACAAAAATATTTTTTATCTCCGATTGGGCATATTTTTGAGTCTGTCCCATGAAGAGAATTACGAAATCTAAAACTGAAAAACTTTATTCTTTGACGATTTTATAGGCCGCATCAGGGTTGTGCAATACCGAAATTTTTACAAACGATACCGATATTTGATACTCCCAAAAATTCATTCGATACCGATACTCAATTTTCGATACCTCTCAAAAATTTTTCGATACCGATATTCGATACCGATATTTCGATACCAATACAAAATTTTTGTTTTCAAAAAATTATATTTTATTTATACTTTTTCATTGATTACAACGACATTTTGAGCAAAAAAGATAAGGTTTCGGTATCGAAATATCGTCAAAAAATTCATTCGATACCGATACCGCTCAAAATTTTTTCCGATATTTCGATACGATATATCGGTATTACACAACCCTGGGCATTCGTTGTAAGACAATTTATGAAAATCAAAAAATTTTTCAATTTCAAATTACATTTGTCTTATTACAACAAAAGCGCCCTATAAAAATCGTCAAAGAAAAAAGTTTTTCACCTTCAGATTTCCCAATCCTCTTTATAGGACAGACTCTTTATCTTCGTGAGGTACATAAAAAAATATATTTGAACATTTTACAAAACACCTGCTTTGTTTTATTTTCAATTTCTAAGAAGAAAATATATAAATGCAGTAATTTGTTGGTATTAATACGCAGGTGTTTACACCTGTTAAAGTAAAAATTTTAAAAAATTCTATATAAATTATATCATAAAAAGAGTAAATCAAAAGAAAGTATGTCAAAAGTGAGTTTACCAAATCCAATAATCCTAAATTTTTATTATTATTTTTCAACTTTAACTTTTATTTTCACATATTTTTTCGCTCCATTTGTATTTTATATAATTTTAACACAATCAAAAATTAATTTAAAAAGTTATAAATGGTTTTTATTAAATAATTTAATTTGGAGTTTAATGCTTGAAGGAATAATTGGAATATTTAAACTTGTAATGCTTCTTCCAGCAGTTTCATTCTATGTTGAAATTGTTGAAAATCCATATATTACAGAAGCAATTTTTTCAAGTTTTATGTTTTTTGCACTTATGTGTATGGTTAGTGTCATTGTAACGACTGTAAATCGATATTTAACAATATTTCCATCAACTTTAAGCAAATATTTGAGTCCAAAGAATATTATTTTTGGTGGAATTATTGTTTTAGTTTATATTATATTTACTATATATATCAAATGATATCAATATTTTTTATCAAGATGCAATAAAATATGATCCATTTTTCGAAAATTTGCATAAACCGTCTTTAATGTTTGTTCCTGAAATTTTTTGGGAACCATATGCAAAACTTGGTGTTTTGGTTTTTATAATATTTGTTGTTTTTGCTTTAATTGCATTTTTATATTTTACATATCTTCTTCGGACAAATTTATCTGAATCTGTTGCAAAAATACAACGAATGCTTTTTATCAGTGCTTTGATTCAAGTTTTAATTGCATGTCTATTTTTAGTATTTCCATGTGCAATTTTTATCTCTTTTGCACTTTTTGAAATACCAAATTCTGCTAATATTGGTTGGATATTGTTTTCCATTATTTCTTGTCATTGTTTAGTTGATTTCTTTATTATTTTATCTTTAGTAACGCCATATAGAACATTTCTTAAATTAAAATTGAAGAAAATTATCTATCGTAAGAATCATGTTTCTGTTGGAGTTTTGGTTGTTGCAAACGGCGGAGTACGAAATTAAAAAAATCAGTATTTAAATTTTTTGAAATTTGTATCATTTTTACCGCTGAAGTACTTGAAAAAATTACCATGTGGTATTTCAGTGTTAATAAATAAATACAAACTTGTTATTTAAGTAAAAATATAAATCTTGAATCATTTAATTACAGTTGTTGCAAAAAAATATACAATACTGATGCCCACTAAAACCAATTGCCGGGAAAATTTCATAAAAATAGGAACATGCGCAGCAATGTGCGACGCCTTTGTTCCATTTCTGGAAAGAAAAAGAGTGTATTGATTTGAGTCAAAAAAAGAAAAAGGAAAGATGACCTCGATGTTTTATTTTTGGTATCGTTTTCTGTGTTGGTCATCGTGTTCTTTTTTTGGCACAAAAAAGGAGCATAATCAATGTTTGAAAGAAGGAAAAAAACAACAAAATTTTTTTTAAAAGAAATAAAGACACTTTTTATTGTGAAACAATCAAAGAGTTTTTAATTATAATATTTTGCAGAAAAATAATTTACCTCAGTTTTTAATAATGAACTATTGCATTTGCAAGAGTTTTCGACTCTTTCGTGTCAAAAAATTTGTCTGTCTTTATTAATGTTGATTTCTTTTTTAATAAATATTAAAGTTTAAATAATTAAATATTCAAAAAAACCAAAAACGTTTTTGTAATTTAAAAGTCAACATACATTTTCTTAGCAATCGATAATTTTTTCTGACGGAAAACGTCTTTCAAAAATGTAACGATAAATTTCGCAATATTCGATTTTTTGTTTTTGGCAAAAAAAGTACAGTGAATCATTTTTTGATGATTTTGAAATTTTCTTTTTTTTCAAATTTTCAATTGAAACCAAAATTCATTAATTTTATTAAGGATAAAAAATTTTCAAAGATAACAAAAACAAAGATTTTTATATAAAAATTGAGATCGTTTATTCAGGATATATTTCTACATACAGTTTTTCTGCGAAAACAATAAACAATAAAAATTGAAATAACAAAGAAATAAAAAAAATTTTTTTTGAAAGATTTAATAACAAAAAA
>JAQIXH010000603.1:0-12164 GCA_034700145.1 Panagrolaimus detritophagus | reverse complement strand
AACTTTTAAAATATTTAATAATGTCCAATGTGTTTTCAGTTTGAGATTCGTCAAGTTTTTCGACTTTTAATAATTTTGCAGTTAACAAAATTATAAAAAGACAAAATGTTCTTTATTAATCAAACATTAATCAAAAAGAAACATTTTTTTCTTTTTTTTTTCGTTATTTTCGCATTTTTCGATGACTTTGTTTCATTATTTGAATATTTCAGTTCGGATCCATTAAAAAATCAATTGAAAAAGAAATGCTTATTTTTATACATTTTTAAATAAAGTATTAATTTTATCGATCACAAACAAACTGTTAAAACCATTTTTAATAAAGAAAGGATGCTTTTTTTGACAAGAAAAACAGTTTTTTTTTTAAATATTTCGGAAAAAACATGAACATTGCTGACAATTTCTAAAAAACACAAAACTTTTTAAATATTTTATAATGTCATCTTTAAGATTTTGAAATTGGATTACTTTTTTCTCAGTTAATTGCTTAAATTTTGCAAAAAGCAAAATTCGAAAAAAATTAGAGAAACTTTCAACCACCCTTGAAAGAAATGTTGTTTTGAAACTGAAGTTCACCACCTTTTTTGTCATATAAAAAATAAATGAAAAATTTTTTAAATTTGCATAGCAAAAAATCGATTGCCTTTTTTAAAACAGAAAATTTTTTTTAAATTTTCAAACAATTTGTTTTAGAAAAATAAAAAGGGCTGCTGATTATTATTAAAACGAAACGGATTATATTTTGACTGATCTTTTTACCGTAAGCTTTTTTTTTATTTAAATCTGTATCCTATTTTGATCATTGATTTTTTTACTCCTTGTTTGGCCTTTTGTTCTGTTTTGCCAACTTTTTTTCATTTATTTTTTCTCTTTGATTAACTTACATTTTAATTCTTTTTAGAATAAAAAGTTTTATCTGACATTTTTCAAATTTTGCGTGAAAATATGGCAAAAGAACGCTGTAACTGGTGCACCAAAGAACTTACTGATTTATTCATGCATGTCGTACGTATGCATCCTGAAAAATTGAAGCAAGAATTTGAAATCGTTTCTCATTGCTCGTAAGTAAATGTATTACTTGAAATTTTTAATGCTATCTTGCTTTTTTCAGACTTTCAATTGCATTACAAACTGCTGAATGGGGTTTAGATAATTCAAAGAATATTCGGTGGATTCATACTGGTCAACGTATCTTCAAAATTAAATGGCGAAATACTGAAGAATGGTTTTCTGCACATCTTATTTTTGGCACAAAAGCTTATTACTCTTATTTGAAAAAACTGCAAAACAATAAGAAATCTGGTAAGTTGTTTTTTTTAATGATTCGGTTTTTTTAAATTGTGTTTCAGTCATTGATGAAAGTCAATTACTTCGTGATCCAACATGTTGTGAACCAACTGTAAAAGAATATAATCAAAGAAAAAAATTGTAAGTCGTTTCATTTATGACTTAGAAGTAGTTATGCACAGATGGACGTTTATGAAACGGACTGGAATTCCAAGGCCGTTTCCAGCAGCTGCCCTCAGACTCGTGGATCCAGTTTCACAACAAATATCGAAAGAAATGCTGTAACCCCCCTCCCCCGGGAACATACGATAGTGATCAAAGTTCATATATGAGTGAAAAATCAGTAACCCCCTCAATGCTGTAAACCGCCAGCCGCAGCCAGGTTTACTGTAAACAGCCCGCCGCAGCCAGGTATACTGTAAACTAACACAACAGCTAAGAGATCAAAGTTCAAGGCCAAATTTGACCGAGAAACCCCCCTCTGAGTAAGTGATCAAAGTTCAAGGTCAAATGTTACCGATTTATCTGTGCATAACTACTCTTAGAATGTAAAGATGATATTATTTTAGATCTCAACCTGGTACTTCTGCTGCTCCTGATGCAGCTCGAACTTCTGCTATTCCTACTCCAACTCAAACTTCAGCTGATCCTGTACCTCAAAATTCTGCTGCTCCTGCTGCAGCTCGAACTTCTGCTGCTCCTTTTGAAGTCAATCTTAAATTTCAATGTGATTCCGTTGAAAAACTTGCATCAATCTTGGCCAACTTACTACTCGTGATCCTGAAAATCAGAGAAAAGAAAATCTATTGAAATATGTTTGCTTTTTTTATTATACTTGAATCGGTTTTTTGTTTTGTTTTTTTTAAGTTTTGCAATGTTTTGTTTAGTTCCTGTTTATAAAAACTTGTTTTTATCACGCATATTTGATCAGAAGCGCAAGCTAGAAACATTTATAGCCTTCCCGTTTGACCATTAGATGACATACATGTATAAAAACCATGTATTTTAATACATGTATAATCAAAGGAGCACGGGGGAAACCTTGAAAGCTTTCCCGTTTGTCTAATTCAATGTAAAAGGAATAAATTTATTGCATTTCGAAAAAAACTTCAAGCATTACACAAAAAAATTAATAGAAAACCTTTTTAGAATATATTAACTTGAATCATCATCTTCTTCAGATTGTTCTTCAGACTTTTCAACCATACTTTCTTCATCACAACCATCACTATCATAATCAGATTCATCTTCTTCAGAGTGTTCTTCACACTTTTCAACCATACTTTCTTCATCACCACCATCACTATCATAATCAGATTCATCTTCAATTTCTCCATGAAATTGCTTTTCTTCCGAATCTTTTCCATGACATTTAAAAATATCCATTTTATTTGCTGATGCAGATTCTTTAGTGCCTTCATCTTGAAACATCTTTGCATATTTTGGAGAAGGTTCTCCCATTTCAGGGGAACTTGCAGCTGCTACAAAAAAATATATTAAAAAGTATAAACCAGATAAAAAACCTACGAGCTTTTCGTGTTTTTTTACGTTTCGTTGAGCTGTTTTTATCATCCATAGTAAAGCACTTTCTATAAAAAGAATCACGAATTAAAATGAACCAAACAGAAAAAATAAATTTTAGAACATAAAATCGAAAAAAAATCGAACAAAAGAGGATAAAAATTTTGATTTATCAAAGCTTACGTTAAAAATAAAGGTTTTCAGTGTAAATGCAATCCGTTTCGACCAAAAAAATATAGTTTCTTAAAAAAATTTTGAATGAATGAGAGAAAAAAGTATATTGATTTTCTATATGCTAATTAAATAAAAAAAGGTTTTGTCTAGTTTTTGTAAAATTTAATGCTTTTAAAGTCTCCCGCTTGCGCATATTTTTGTATTGAAAGATTGTTTTCATTCAGGTACATTATCAAATGAACAAGCGTGAAAGCTTTTAATTTCTCCCGGTTGCGCATTTGATTAATTTTATTGAAATACATTGTTTTTCACCCTTAATATTATCAAAATTACAAACTGGAAAACGAAAAAGGACTCCCGCTTGCGCATTTAATTACTTTTATACTGAAATGCAATATTTTTATTCCCGTAAATCTTAGAATAGACAAGCGGTATGTCTTTAAAGGTTTCCCGCTTGTGCATATGAAAATTTTGTTATTGTTGAAGTGTTAGATAAATAAATATTACTAATAGTTATGTTCTGATTTACCATTTTGCTAGAAGCACGTTTTTTCTTCAAAAATATTTGAAAAAAATTAATATTTTTTTTGGTGTTGTTTTTTGCAAAAGAGATCAAAATTTAAATATTTAATTCTTTTATCTGGTATGCAGACGTTTGACCGAAAAACCTGTCTTCAGCTAAAAAATGTTGCATTTTCAAACTTTTGGGTTAAATTCAACATTTTTTATTACCGCTCCAGCCACGAATTTTTTTTCACGAAAAGCATATGGAATGGTAATATGAATATCTGCCATTGGATACGAAAATTACTGTATCACTAATAGTTATATTCTGATTTACCAATTGATTTACTTATGGTTTCACCTAATAATAATTGTGCATTGCCAACTTCAAACAGCGTAAATAAGCATAAATAATTGTTGTTGTAATTTTTAAAAATATTTTAAATGTAATTTGACGTTTTTAAAGAAACAAAGCATTGAGTTATAAAAGATTCAAATAATAAAAACAGACAATCTAAAAAAAAAATGTTATCTCAAAAAATCGAAAAAAGGCGGAGAATGAAAATGAACCAGCAAAGAAAAAACGTATTTTTTTCTGTTTTGCTGTCTTTTTTTCTTTTTTAAAGTCAATCGATATTTACATTTTAAAAAGTCACATTTTCCGTTTCTTTTTTGAATTTTTGAGAATTTTAATGTAATGAATGATTATATTACTTTAAAAAATTATGTACTTTAAAAAGGCACACGTACAAAACTGTCTAAGAAAAATTAATGATGAAAACGTTTTTAATATGAAGCACGATTTTATTTGCAATTCTTTTTTTTTGTTTTTGTAAAAATTTTGTTACTTAATAGTTTTTACAATAAAAGATAATACCAAAAAAGATTCACTCTACAAATCTAATTTCGTCATGTGGTAGGGGAGTATAGTTTTTAAAAAAGTATGGGAGAGCTTCGAAATTAGAAAAAAATATCTTTTTAATTTTGATAACGTGTTATTAAAAATCTGTTTATTTAATTATGCCAGCTTCTGTTGTCATGCGCTTTGAATATTGCTTATTTTTCATATTTTATACAAAAAAAACACACATTGCAAGAGTAATATTTTATAACGTTAAAAAAATTCAAATTAATTTAAAAAGTTTGATTTGACACAAAATTCATATTATTTTTTAGTGCACGAAAACGATTATGAATATTTTAGGAACAATTATTTTAAAAATGTTTTTAAGTAAGAATATCAAATTTTTTAAATTACATTTATTTTAGTGTTTTAAAATTTAAATATTTAAAAAAGAAAACAAAAAATTGAGACATCGTGAAAAAATGCAAATAATGTTTTTACTTTCAACAAAAAAAGAGAAAGCAGAAAAAATTCAAATGTTGATTCATTTTTTACTGCCGTTTTTTATGTTTTCTTTCAACATTTTTGCAGCTTTTTGATTTCTTTTCGGATTAAGTTTTCCATTTTTAAACATGTCTATTTTAGCCATTTGAATTTTTAATAAAAAAAGTTTTTCTGTATAATTATTAAATTAATGTTTATTTATGATTAATGAAGAATATTTTGTCTTTTAATATTTTTGCTTACTGCAAAATTATTAAAAGACGAAAAGCTTGACGAAACTCAAAAGATTCAAGAAGCTTTGGACATTAATCATTTGGAAATTATTACTTCAAACTTCAAACAAACAATATTATTCCATTTTCAAAAAAATTATTATCAAAGATGGAAAAAATTTTAACAAAAATATTTAATATATATGTTAGACCAATTATATGAATATGGACCATCACTTTTTATTTATCCTAAAAAACCTATAATCAAACAACTTAAAAATGGACAAAAAACTTTTACAAGAATAATGTACAGAAGAAATAATCAACAAATTACAGTAATCCCAAAACTATATAGAAAGATTGAAATTGTTTCAAATGGTCTCTTTTCACCAAAAAAAATGACAGCTGATATTTCAATGGCTAATGTTTTTCTTATTTTTCATTCAAATTCAAATGCCGATCTCCGGTAGGTGCCTCTTTCAAATCGCTCTGATAAAATTATCGCTAAACAATTTATTAAATAATGAACTGAACCATTGCTCTTACCATTCAAAGCTTTAACGCAGAATGATAAATAATGTCTCAGATATTATCAAAATTATAATTTTAAGAATAATTTTGTCATGTTTGAAAATATTCAAAAAATATATGCAACAGAAAAAAAATGTTTTTTTGCTTTCTCTTTTTTCATTGAAAGTAAAAAACATTATTCGCATTTTTAAACGATGTCCCAGTTTTTGACAAAAAAGCAAACGGCAAAAACCGACAGATAAGTGCGGCATATTAAAAACGAAAAACAACTTTGGTAACATCGATTCCAAATAGTTGGATTTTTTATTCACGAGCTATCTTTTTAAACTTTTGTCGTAATAAAACAATTTACTTTTTTCGATATTGTAGAAACAATTTTGACAATGTTTTAATAAAAATAAATGCTTTTTTTTCAATAGTGTTATAAACTATATCATAATTAAGGTTGTACAAGTTTTAAAACATTTCTACTAATAGAAATACTAGAAAAAGGCGCTAACAAATTTTTATAAAGAAATTTGATTTGATTAAAAAATTCAAAACGTAAAAAAAGACATATTAAAAAGCAAAATTGATTCCGCAAAGAAAAAATAAAAAAGGCGGTGAAAAAAAATGAATCAACAAAGAACACATTTTTTTAGTCGTTCATCATTTTTCATTTTTAAATAGAAAAATTTTACGATTTTTTGAATATTTAAGCTTTTTAATGGATGGATATTGTTGAAATATTTAAAAAATATTTACGATTTCTTTAAATTTTTTAAATATAAGTTTTATCAGAAATGCAAAACGGAAAGAAGGGTAATACATTTTAAATATAATTTGTTTTATATATTTTAATTCATCGCCTGAATTATGTTTTCTAAATTTTCTTTTGTTGCAAAAACAGCAAAATATTTTAATTTTACTGCATGTTTACAAAAAGCGGTTTTTTTTTCAAAAAAAGTTACAGCTTAATTTTGGGAAATGACAAAACGAAAATACGCCCAAATATTGTTAAAATATGTGCAAAGATGTTAAATTTTTATCCAAAAACTTTAAAAAAAGTTGCTTTTTTAACTCTTATTATTTTTGGCACATATTTTTGTTGACACAAAAATTCTCTCTTTTTCATATTTTTTTATGTTTATTTTGAATAAAAAAAAGATTTTTAAGTTTACTTTGTTTGTGTTTTTGCTTTATGAAAAAAAAATGTTAAAAACGGAAAAAGAATTCGTAAGTGTTCTTTTTTTTGTATAATATTCAAAGAGCAAAAACAGAAATATAAGAAAGAAACAATAAAAAAAGACTGAGAAAAAAAATGAATCATCGAAAAAAACATATCATTTTTTTCTTTATTTCTGTCGTTTTTTTTTGGAGCAAAGCAATATTGGATTTTTATATTTGTTTGTCGTTTTTTGTTGTTTGAAAATTTTGAATATTTAAGTCTTACGAAGTGATCATAATTTAAGGTTATTTATGAAAAAACATTATTAATTCAAATATGATTTTTATCATCCGAAAATGCTAAAATAAATTATTACATTTTAAATATAAAAAAAAGCATTTTCTTTTATTTACATTCTGAAATTTAAATTTTTATTTTTTCTTTGATGTAATCTGTCATTTTAAAAAAAAACATGCAAATTCAGTTAAGAGATTCGAAGAAGAAAAAACAGACATTTTAGAAAAACGGAACATTTACTGCAAAAAGAAATCATGGGCAAGAAAAATGAATCATCAAAGAAAAAAACGAACTTTCATTCATTTTTGATGTTTTCCTTTTTAAAGTCGATCAATAATCGTGTCTAAAAATATGCCCATTTTTCGTTTGAAAAAGCACATATATAAAAAATTTTAGAATCATGTTTTACTACAAATAATCATGTTGAAAAAATTAAAACATTTTTTATATAAAAGCATCATGATTTTATTTACAAAAATACAGAAAAATTGAAAACAGAAGAAAAACCAAACATTGGAGAAGAATAATTTTTCTCAAATTTTTTAAAAATTCGAGTTTTTTTTTGTTGCAGATTTCAGATTACACTTTCTTGCATCATGTTTTTAAACCAAAAATAACATAATTAATTAATGGTTCAATTTGTTTTGACAAAAGAATTTCCTCAATTATGGAGACTGAATCAAGCCAGACAAATTATCAAAAAATTGTAGTTTTAAGTATTTTTACTGCTGTTTTAAAATATTCAAAAAATGGCACATGTTTAATAAACGACGACTGTTGATTTTTATTTCATTTTCAAAAGAAAAGACTCGAAAGACATTTCATCATTTTTTCAAAATAGAAGAAAAAAATTGGTGTTTGAAAAATGGCGAAAACATTTGTGTAAAAAAATATGGGACAAAAGTGCTAAAAAGAAATGTCAAGGAAATTTTTTTTTGTTTTAAACAAAAAGTTTAAAGAAATCCTTTTATTTTATTAAAAATAATCCTACAATACACAGGGTTTTTAAAAAACAGAAGAAATAAAAATTATTGGATTTTTCGGATATGTTAGATTACGAAAATGATCATTTTCGTAATTTAACAGACACAACTGTGATAATTAAAAATCATTTTTAAAAAGCTTTTAATAATCGTGTTCATAGAAAAAATTTCTCCATGAAATTATTACAAAACACTATAAATAATTCTGGCAATCCTTAAAGAGACAAAAAAAACTTTTTATAAATATTTAATAATGTCCATATTTTTGCATTCTATTTTTGCAGTAAGAAAAAATATTAAAAGGCAAAATGTTCTTCCTTAATCAAGCAAAACTGGTACATTTCTTAAAATTTTGATAGACAAAGAATAATATTATTAAATATTTAAAAACAAATTTGATGGGAAAAGAGAAAAAGTGTTCGACAATAAGCTTTTTTTGATGTAAATAAATTTTCTTTTCTTTCTTTTTCCAAAAATGTCTTTCCATGGATAACAATTAAGAAGAATAATAAGTGATATTTATAAAAGATTCTGATTCTGAATCCAGGATTCAGAAGCGGAATCTGGTGCCAATAATTCATTTTTCGTGCGATACTACATTTGGGGTCAAAAAAATGTGCAGAATCCGAAAATGAACACAAATTTTTATTTTGAGGATTCTAAAGGCTGATTTTTGAGGGATTCTGATGTCAAAATTCCAAAAATGAAAGAAACTATTTTACATTTGCAGTGTGCATCTGCGATAAAAATAGCAAAAAAAAGTGATAAAAGAAACGTCAACGAAATATTTTTTTTTGCTTTAAACAAAAAAAAAACAGCCGTCTACTGTGCAACAAGGCTTGCAGTAAGATTTATAAAAAAACAAACTCATTTAATAAAAACTTTCTGTGTCGGACAAACAATTTTTTTAAAAGAATACTTTGAAACATGAACATTTCTAACAATTTTTGGTCTAAAAAACAAAATTTTTTGCCTTTTTTGATTATTGCTGTAATCAATAATCGAAAAAGATGAAAATAATTAATAATTTTTATCACAAATATTTTTTGGGACTTTTAAACTGAAAAATGTTTCCATTAAAAAATTCAAATGGCAAAAATTAAACAAAAAAGAAGAACAATGTTGAAAGTGACCGCAGAAAATGCAATGAAAAAATGAGTCACCGAAAAAAGAACATATTTTTTTTCTGCAGTTTTCGAAATTTATTTTGTCTTTTTTTTTTGATTTATAAATGTTTTAGTTTAAATGTATATCAAGGAATGCAATTTTTAAAAATAGTGTGTTCATTTTTGGTAAAAAAAAACATCACTGGAATACTTTTTTTCTTTTTTAAGCATGATGCAATCGTTTTATTTAAAACACTGATTTTCATTCCCTTCAAAATGGCTTTTTTTGAGGCAAAAAAATGCAAAAACACCATTTTCAGTAGATTAAACTTTAACAAATACTTTTGTAACAAAAAATGACATCATCAAATTTTATTATGTGCACCACAGATTTCCATAAGAAATTTTTTATAACATTCATTAATTTTATATTATTTTTGTTGAAATAAACTTCTGTTTATTTTTTAATGAAAAAAAAAACTAGAACATTTTTGAAATTTTTTTACGCAAAAAATTTCAGTTTTAAAATATTTAATAATGGATTCATTTCCTACTGGTTGTGTAGAACAAAAAACAGACATAACAAAACAAATTCCGAGTGCGTTTCCAACTCCTTTCAATAAATTTCGTGCAATTGAAAAATTCAAATAGAAAATTCTAAAATAATAAAAATTTATTTGCAAAAAAAAATCGTAAAAAATGGACGGTACATACAAGAAGCTTTTTGTACAAAAACAGATACTGAGCTGTATCGTTGCTTTGTACAAAAATTATTGATTTGAACAAAACTGACGCGGGTTTGCATCGTTATTTTGTACAAATCTATTAAAAAATTTTTAAAAATAAATATTTTTCTAAGAGTAAATACTTTTCCTTTATTGGGCTCTCAATAAAGGAAAATAGACCGCAACCACCCGGAAAATAAGAAAAAAAGAAAAAAGAAATCCCCACTTACATTTTTAATTTGGATGTGTTGTATTTTTAGCTGTAGTGAGAATTTAAAATGGAGAGGATTGGTCGATATAAAATTATAAGATAAATTTTTTGATTTTGAAGAGTAATATTAGCTAGAATAATTTGAGTTGAAAGAATCTGAATATTTTGATATAAAATAAGTTTTTAATAATTCTTTTTGCTACGGTAATTTTCATTGAATATTTCATTATAATAATAATATAATATTAATACCATAGAAATCATAGAAACACTGGAGTGGGCTTTATGCAAGCCTCGACATCACAACGTCCATGATTTTCATTCAAATAAATAAGAAAAAGAATGTTGAAATCTGTAAAAGTTTTTATTATACTTACCTTTAGAGGCGTTTCGACCGTTTCCTCTGGACGCCATTTCGTCTTGAATTTTTGAAGTTTAAATTTTGTATGCATCAAAATATCGAAATACAAAGGTATATGCACTGTCAAAAAGTGACATAGTTATGAAAATATTTTTAATGTTCGGCTGATTTGTCTATCTTTTCATTAATTTTTTGCAAACGCAGTTTTTTGACCATTTATAACTTTTGATGTTGAATTTTAAGGGTGTCTTTAGAATATATAATGCCAACATAACCTTTTTAATTGTTGATAAAAAAACAATCTTGTTTGATTTTTATATAATTTAATTAATAGTAAACTTTTTTAATTTTTCAGCTTTAATGAACTTATAAAAAAATTCAAAAATCGATGAAGGAAGAATGTCTCGTTTTTCATCAAATGAAAATGAAAGAAAAAATATAACCAGCATTTTACGTTCAAAATAACCAACAAAAATAGATGTGTCCTTTTTTCAATATGAAAACGGACATATTTTAAGACATCCTTTATTTGTTGAGCAAAATTCTTTCTCTTTCATAGATATGATATTTTAAAAAAATTTAAACCATCTGTCACTTTTTAAAAATTTTTTATTCATACAAAAAAATATCATCAAGTTTTACCGATTTTAAAAAGCATTTAATTTTTTTTTGAAACATACATTACTTTTTCAATCGAAAGAAATCATTAATATCATTTTTGGGCATTTTTCATGTTTTAAAAAGTACATTTCTTTCCCCATTTAAAATTTTCAGTATCGAAAAAACCAGTGATACAGAATTTTTATTTTAGTTTTCATTGTATTTTCTTATCCGTGTTTTTATATATTGTTATTGTTACGTGCAAATTCAGGTTCGATGCCTATAAATAAAATGTTTAAATATGTCAAAATTTCTATTAAATTTAATAATATTTTTTACAACGCTTGTTTTGTTTTCGATAAAAAAATTAATAAAATATTCAAAAATTAAAGAAAAATTTCAGACAAAAGTCGTTTTTATTTTCTTATTTCGTTAGAAATGAAAAAAAAATGCTAAAAAAGATGCCGTTTTTATATAAGACACCATTTCGAATATCAAAAAAGGTCAGCATTTTGAAAGAAAATATTTTTTACAAATATTTTCTTTCACTTTGAATTATTTGAAACGAAAACAATAAACAAATTTTTTGGTCAAACTGCAATTTGTCCAAAAAAGTGTTTTGACAAATGACGAAAATTTATTGCAAAAGTTTGTAAAATTAATTTTTGTGCTAAAAAATCAATGTTTCTTTTTCAAAACTGTAGGTAAAAACTATCAACATTTTCAAAAATTTATGTATTTTTTCTAGGGTTCCATTTTCGATTAATAATGGCTTTTGATCGATTATCCATGACAACATAATCTCAAATAAAATAATGTTTTCAATTAAGGTACATCAATTTTTTTCTTTTTATTTTATTCAAAAAATTAATAAAATATTCGAAAACGAAAAAAATAATGTTTTAAAAGAAAGAAAACTAAAAAAAAGCAACATGTTTTTCCATCAGCAATAATATTTTTTGGCCTTTTAAATTCTTCTATGTGAAAAGAGCGGACACAATTTACAACGCCTATTTTTTCTTAATGTTTTTGTTTAAAGAAAGGAAAGGTCAAAAAAACATCTGTCACTTTTTTGATTTATATTAAAAAAAGCAAAGAATTACTTTTTAATCCCAAATTTGTTAAACTCATTTGTATTTCGCAATAACAATTTCTGA
>JAQIXH010000602.1:0-12177 GCA_034700145.1 Panagrolaimus detritophagus | reverse complement strand
CCACTTTTTAGTACCTTGACATGAATCAAATGTAACATTTGATGTACATTGAATTTTTTTAGGATCAATACAATTAACTTCTGTACAAAAAATGAATGGCATTCCTTTTGAGTCAGTTTTAAATGTATTCGGGACGGAATCAGATTTGCTGCAAGTATATGCAAGATTCTAAAACGAAATAAATGAAGCAATTGGATTAAAAGTAATTGAATAATCTCACAAAACATTTTGATCAGGGTTGTGCGATACCGATGTATCGTATCGAAATATCGGTATTGATATCGAAAAAATTTTGAACGGTATCGATATCGAATGAATTTTCTGCCGATATTTCGATACCGATGCATTATCTTTTTTTGGGCAAAATGTCGTTGTAACCAACGAAAAAGTATAAATAAAATGAAATTTTTTGAAAAAAAAATTGGTATCGGTATCGAATGAATTTTTGGAAGTATCGAATATCGGTATCGTTTGTGAAAAATTCGGTACCGCACAACCCTGATTTTGATTCATCTTTTTGTATTTTTATATCATTTGCTACCAGTGATTCGAGGTCCCAGTACCGCCATTTTTCCCTCCTTCGGGGGAAGGGGGAAGGGGGCGAAAAGGAGAATGAGAAAATGAACGGGGATAAAATGGCAACCTTGAATCACTTTTACTACTATGTTGATGATAAAAGACACGAATACTTTAGCTTAACTGACAAGGTACCAACTCAAATCAACAAATTAAATCTTTTTTTAAAAAAACTTACAACACTTCCTTGAATTGTTTCTGGTATTGCATTTGATAAAGATTTAATTAATAAAGTAAACAAATCAACAGCAGCTGTTGAATTACTATTAATGCCATCATTTATATCAACTCCTCCAACCAAAAAAGAAACTCCAGCAAAAATAAACAAAGAAAATATCATCATTTTCGAAAATGAAAATATTGGATTGTCTTTTTTCAAGAAAAATTTATTTTCGTATATTTGAACGCATTTTTGAATAACAAATATAATTAAATAACTGTGCCAAGGTCTTTTGATTTGTGATATGCGTAAAGAAACGATAAAAAAAGGCAGTGATTTCTTTTTCATTTTTGGTTTAATGTAGTGCAGGAAAAAGAAAGAAAAAATGTCATTAGATGCAATTAATTTGATAAAATTGTAAATATCATAAATAAACAAATACAATTTTATCAGTGCGGTTAATCATAAAAATAGAAATATAGACAAAGATTTTCATCGAAGATGTATTTTTTATCCATTTTCTTTTTGCTCCCTTAAAAATAGATTTAATCACATAATTTTTCCGTCTTTCTTTTATATGGTAAAAAAAAATAGCAATCCATTTTACAAAGCATGTGCCTTCTGAATCTTGAGATACAAATTTGACGTCTGAAACGAATCGTTCACCTGACTGAAAAATATCACAGTTAACATTTTCATATTTTTTAAACAATAATTAAATTTTTTACAATTGTCAGCTTTCTTTTTTCATTGCAACTATATTAAGCTCCCATTTTGCAGATTTAATACAGCCCCAAAAAATGTATCACAGTGATTTCACTCTGAGAAAAAAATCATTTTAATGCTTGAAAAAAAGTTTTTGTTCAGTTTTTGAATTTGTTGTTGTATGAGATTTTGATTTAACTTGAACTCGATAAAAATATATCACCAAAATTAAAACAATAAAACCAGGAATTATTTGAGATGAAAAAGCTGCAATAGCTTCATTTAATCCAAGAATTTCCATACATTCAATAGAAAATTTATATTCCATAAAATAAAAACGTTTAAAACTGATAAATTGATTGTAGGTTAATATCAACGGATAAATTAACATTACAAAAATTATTAAAAAACAAAACTTTTTCGACAATTCTTTCACGAAATTTCCAAATTTTGTTTTTGCAATAATGTGGGAATTTGCCAAAAGCTCTTTTATTCATTCATGTTTTACAAAACCTAAAAACAGATTTAAAAAAAAACTTCCATTGTAAAATTCATTCAAAATTTAGCTAAAGATAAATAACATTAAAAAATGACAAATTTGTTATGCAATGAAATTTCGATTTTAAAATTTTTAAAAATTGATTTTAAGCTTTAAAAACTGTAACATTATCGATGTGCATTCATTCTTCGTTTTTCAAAAAGGACTCACGATTGAACATTGTAGTCAATCCAAATATTCCATTAACTTTGTTGTTAGCGAAAAAAAAGATAAGACATTTATCAAAAGTGAATAGACAGAATTTGTACTTTGTTTACCTGGCAAAATGGAAATGGAAAACTAAATTTTAGATAAAAAAGGAAAGAAAATGTTGTTTCTTTATTTTAAAGTTAACAAACATTTTTTTTCTAGAATATTTTTGAATTTTTAATAGATCTCTAAAAAACTGATTTCTTTGACCTTGTCAAGAAAGAAGAAATCGATTGATTTTTTGGTTAAAAAAAAGATCTAATATATTGTGATGTCCCTAAAAAAAGAACTTTGATCAGGCCAATTTAATTCACCAGTTCGAACATGATATATTTAACATGATATATTAATTTGAGAAACTGCGATACTATTATGCACATTTGTTAAAAAAAGGTAATTTCGTTTGCTTTACCATTGTTTTTGATAGATTTAATTGAAGTAAATTAACATATTTTGCTTTGTTTTAATAAATATTTTTAAACTTGTGACAATCGAAATTACAACTTTTTACTTTTTGAAGGTATGAGTGACGAGTTTAAAAAACCCAAAAAAAAATAAATTTATTTTATTTTAAAATATGGTAAAATTTTTCATTAAGTTTATTGCCAAAGTTAAAAGAAGGATATTTTTGATGTAAATTTAGTTTTTCTTTTTTTTGAAAACAAAATAATAAAAAACAAAAAACAATGTGTCCCCTTCAATTCACCTTATTGCACCTTTTTATGTTGTTTTGGAAAAAAAACACAAATGGGAAGTTTTCTGTAATGGATAAAATCTATCAAAAGACGACTAACATTTTTTTGATCAAATAAAAATAAGCAATCAATTTTTTCTTTCAAAGAAAAGAAACAGTCGACACTTTTTCTTAAAATATTTTTTTGAATTTTTAATAGATTTTATAAAAAAATGTAATTCTTATGGTCCTATAAAATTTATTTATTAAAATTTATTGGTATAAATTTGCAAAAATATGGTTTTGTCATTTTGTGTATTTTTATTTTTTTTTGGATATTTTGAGTGGTCCAGACTGTCAAATTTTTAATTAAACAACAATATGGATACAAAAAATTTTACAATGAATGCATCTTAGGAAAAAATGTGATGATTGAATAAATTTTTGCTATTTTTTTTGCACTTATATTTTTGGTATTAATAATTAATGTTATTAACTTTATTCGTTTAATTAATTCTATTTTTAAAAGAAATCCATTTTTAAAAATATGGTTTTATCATTTTGTGTAAGGTTTAATTTTGATAAATA
Organism: Panagrolaimus detritophagus; assembly: GCA_034700145.1. Classification (NCBI taxonomy): domain Eukaryota; kingdom Metazoa; phylum Nematoda; class Chromadorea; order Rhabditida; family Panagrolaimidae; genus Panagrolaimus; species Panagrolaimus detritophagus. The sequence continues at coordinate 8,727 of JAQIXH010000602.1, read as the reverse complement.
CGATAAATAATATTGCAAAAAAACTCATTTAGGATGAAAATTGTTTAGTAATTACGAAAAAAATGTTGACTGACAACACTGATGAATTTGGTTCTGAAAAAAAAAAGCCTCAATGGTTTTTTATATTTTTGTTTTTATTTTCACATTTTTGTTAATTGCATTTTTTTTCAATGGCTACATTTTTGATGCATTTTTGCAACTTTAAGTTCAAGTGAAAAAAGAAATTTAAATTGGGTATAATCCAGTTTTTAAAAGGCAGATTAATAATTTCTTTTTTTGATGAGAAAACGATATAAAATATATCTAATTTTATGAAATGTGCTCTCAACTACAAATACAATTTTGTACAATATAACACGTGAAAAACTAAAACTATTTTGAACTTGTCAAAAAAAAGTCGATCAATGCTGAAATTAGAAATTGAAATAAATTTTTTAATAATGCTTAATTTGCAAATACTTTTTCCACTTTTTTGTCTTTTTATTTTTGAATGCTTTTTTTGTAAATGGAAATTTCCAATTTCAGCATTCATCGACGTTTTTTTGACTAGTTCAAAATAGTTTTAGTTTTTCACGTGTTATATCATAAAATTGAAAAGTTACGTGTAAAAAGTAATATTTATTAGATGAGATTATCTGTTGTAAAAAAACTCATTAAAATGATTCTTTCTTTTGTGTAAAAAAAAGTTTTAAAAAATATAAAAAAAGTATATCAAAACAAAATATTAATCATTTTTTTGTGAAAGTATGATGCTATTGGAAAACTGGATTCTTCGGTTATCAATATTTTTTATAATAATAACTCAATGCCGATATTTTGTTGATAGCGCCAATTGTTCAGTCGACAATATTAACAAAACTCAAAGTTGCTCAGGCTGCCCAAATTTAGTTTCAGGTTCTGCGTATAGACGCAACATGGAGAATGGAATATTTGTTTTTGAGACACCACAAAAATGGGGAACAAATTGTTATCAAACAGTTTATTGCAGTGCAAGAGGAGAATTAAATACTGATCTCGTAGCAATTACGGTTACACAAGTAGATGGTACAATGTCAGAAGCAGCAAGTGGATGTTGTGGACAAAATATATCAGTTGAGCTTGAATGTGGAGGGAACGGTGTATGGTCTTTTCCCGGTTTATCGGAGTATCCTATATCACCAACAATTGTCTGTGAAGGTAAGTGGCGAAACAGAGATGGGCAATTGCCGGCTATCGTTGCTGTTTGTAATCTTATACAGACAAATTTGTTCTGCAATTCTTCTTTCTTTTACGACAAATTTGGCTGCGCAAGATTGCGAACAGCAACAATAACCGGCTATTGCGCAGCTCTCTGGCCAAACTCAAAAAAACGACGAAAGAACAAAATTAAATCATAGCAGTTTAGGTTGGATTTCAAACAACAACAACAACAACACGAAAACTCCTTTACCAATTACTACAACTACACCAACAAAAGTAAGTAATAAAATATAAACAAAAAAAAATTATAAAATTTAAAAAATTTAGAGTTGCGTAGGTTGCCATGGTCTAATACCAGGTCATGCGTACAGACGCGACATGGAAAATGGAATACTTGTTTTCGAAACAAAAAAATCTGGATTAAATTTTAGTCAAACAGTTTATTGCAGCTCAAGAGGAAATTTATGTACTGATCTCGTGTCGATAACAGTAACACAAGTAGATGGTACAATGTCAGAGGCAGCAAATGGAGCCTGTGAACAAAATATATCAATAGAGCTTGAATGTGGAGGGAATAATGAGTGGTTTTTCCCTGGTTTACCACAGTATCCCCTAAAACCAACAATTATCTGTGAAGGTAAGTGATTACAAAAGTAACATCAAATTGAAAGCTAAGAACAATTTGAATTTTACGTTCCAAAGTCTGGCAAAATGAGTTACAACAGCATGTGAAAAAAAAGTTTTTGTTTTTTTCTTCATGAAAGAATAAAAGATAAAACTAACGAAAAAACGAAAATTTTTGTCCACATGATGTTAACAAACATTTTGTGTCAATCAACTGAACACTCATTTCGAAGTGTAAATGACGAAATAACAAAATTAAATCACAAAAATTTAAGGTTCAATTCCAAAAAAGCCGTTTTCTACAGTATGCAACAAAGGTGGATTTCAACAATTGTCTGCTACTGCAAATACCTCAATATCCACGCTTGGTCATTTTGGAGGGTATTTTGTCACTCGAGTTGCATGTCAACAGCTATGTAAAAGAAATTATCAAGAAAAATGTTATGGATATATGTATGAAGCAAAAAATCGTGGAACGTGCACAATCTTTACTGTTCCAATAAATTATAATATTTATGAAACTCAATATTCCATGGCTGTCATATTCAAAAAATGTTTCGCATCATCCCCAGCAAAAAAGCCTCTCCCATTTAATGTTTCTGGTAATTCATAAAATTTATTGTTATCCCATAAAAAAACAAAATTAATGTTAAAAAATATAAATTATTACTTTTTTGAAAACATGAAATAAATTATATCCTTGAAAAATGTTTTTTATTGCTGCTGACTATTAATAAATTCATAATAGTCATGATCAAATCATTAATATTTGTTTTAACACAATTTTTTGCTTTTTCGAAAGGTCTTTCTTTGACATTGTTTCTTTTCTTTTTTTTCGTAGTTTAGATTTTCGAAAAACATTTTTCACATCGCATTTGAGAAATAATAGTTATTTAAGGGGCTTCTAATGGTATCAAACTCGTTTTCCAAACTGAGCCAAATCATGATTTGCATAGGTTTCTCCTTTTAAAGTGTAAAGATGGTTTTGAAAAATGTCATTTTTGACGCTTTCTTTAAAAAAATTCAAAATAAGTCGAGTACGATAGTTTATTATTTGGCAAAAAAAGTTTTATTTTTTCTTACTGTAACTATAAAAAGATTACAGAAAAACAGAAGGGAAAAGTGTTATCTCTCGTGTTCGTTGTGTTTTTTCTTTACTATGTTTTTTTCCTACTGTAAATGACATTTACATATTTTTGTTTTGTTTGATTTTTGTTTTTACTTTTTACTTTTTCTGATTTTTGATTTCTTTGTGCATTCTTGGATAGAAAGAAAAAAGTCTATTTACAACTTTTGTCGAAAACGTTGTAAACACTTTCTTTTTCAAATTGGTTTTTTGACATTATCTTCGATCTTCTTTTTCGCAAAAAAGTCTTGTTCTTTTTGGCGCCAGTTTGTACTGCCTTTTTGTGAAAAACTGAAAGAAATTGGAAAGCAATAGTTTATCGGCAAGGCGGAGCTTTTTGCTCTTTTTTTTACATTTTTAGAAAATAGCAGTTCAAAAAAATGTCATTTTGATCAAATTTTTTCCTTCGAATTTTAATTTCTCTTTTTATTTTTGCTTAGATATTTTTGAAGTGAACCACATATCTGACGGAATATAAAATATATTTTTTGAAACAGTAATTCTAAATCGAAAAAATATTTATCGTTATTTCTCATTTTTTGCCGTATTTTACAACATTTCTGGTTAATTTTTTAAAATGTATTTTGTAAACAAATCGCAAAAAATTAAACTTCTGTCATTTATGTTTTTGAAAAACAAAATTTATTCTGTGAAATTTATTGACTGCAGATTTTCGTGACAGTTTTTACTTTTAGCAGCAATAATCCGTAGAATACAGTACTCTATTTTTGCTTCTCTAGTGAGCTTAAAGTTTGCTCTTATTTTAACCAGTTGTCCATTCTTTTAAGAAAAGAAAAACAAAAAATTTTGTTATAAAAAATTTGTAATAAAATGTTAGACTTTTTGTTATTTGAAATGACCCAGTAATAGAAAATTGTTTAAAAAAGAGCAGAATTTTAGCACAACAAAGATACAAAAAAGACCGCTGTGGCGGAATATGAAGCTTATCGATTCTCCAAAATTATTGTTTCTGTCTGTCTGTTTTGTATATTACACAATATTTAAAAAACCAAAACAATCGTCTCCTATTTCTTTTTAGTTTTCAAACATTTTGTAACACTTTAAAAAAAGAAAGCCAAAACAATGGAAAAAGTTGTTGCTACAATTAACAAATTGCAAGATGTTTTTGATACCATTGAAGATCGTACCAAAAGTATTCAACTTCCTGAAATTGTTGTTGTTGGCTCTCAAGTAGGTTCTATACAGTATCATATAAATATTTAAAAATTTTTTTTTTAAATTATAGTCGGCTGGCAAAAGTTCAGTCATGGAAGGCCTCGTAAAAAAAGATTTCTTGCCTCGCGGAACTGGAATTGTTACTCGTCGACCGCTTTTAATTCGTTTAACAAATGTACCTTTAAATGATCCTCTTCGAAAAAAAGGTAAATTAAAGTTTTAATTATATGATTTATACGACAGATATGTTGGTTTTGCAAAAAATAATAAATCATTTTAATGTAGCAAAATAATATTTATTCTGTGTTTTTGTCATTTTTGAAAGTTACTTGATACAAAATTTCAAATTTTAAAATGTTTTGTTAATTTTTATTGTTCGATATTACACTTAAAAACTTTAAGTTGCTTCAAATAACAAAATAATAGAGTATCCAACATGCAACAAGAAAACTTGTAATCGGCCAACTTCCGATCAAGCAAAAAATTTTGCTTTGATTGAAAGCTTTTCGCTTGAATGTGCCAATTTTTCGACTGATCCCGCTTTAAAACAAAATTTTATTGGTTTGTTTTGTTAAATGTTTTGTTACTTCTCAGACAGGGTTATTATTTTTTTGTAGACATTGGTGATGGTGATTGGGCGACATTCAAGCATTTGGGTGATAAAATTTTCACTGATTTTCTAAAAGTTCGTCAAGAAATTGAAGCTGAAACTGATCGGGTTACTGGAAAAAATAAGGTTTGTTTTTTGATTTCGGAGTTCATTGCTAAAATTCTAAGAAGCCGTATTTCAAACATTTTCGTTTTTTTACCACATCAGATCGTTTTTAAAATTTTGTTTTTGCCCCCTAGTTTACCAAAAACATTGTTCGAAGTTTGTGTTAAAATATTTTTGCTTTCTTTCTTGAGGATTGGCTAAAAAAATTGTTTATAACATTTCAGGGAATTTCTGACGATCCAATTAGTCTCAATATTTTTTCTGCAAATGTTGTTAATTTATCGTTGACGGATCTTCCGGGCATTACCAAAGTTCCAGTTGGTGATCAACCACTTGACATTGAAGTTGGTACCATTATTGTTTTTTTTTCGTTCTAAATTGGATGTTTCAGAAGCAAATTCGAGAAATGATTCATAAATACATTGACAATCCAAATTCATTAATTCTTGCTGTCACCCCTGCAAATACTGATTTTGCAACTTCTGAATCATTATGCCTTGCACGGGAAGTTGATCCAAATGGTGAACGAACAATTTGTGTTTTAACGAAGCTTGATATTATGGATCCTGGAACTGATGCAAATCAAGTTTTAATGGGAAAAATTATTAAAGTTAAACTTGGAATTATTGGAGTTAAAAATCGTTCCCAAGCAGATATTATTGCTGATAAATCTGTTGAAAAATGTATTGAAGAGGAGGAACTTTTTTTACAAAATAATTATCCCGATTTGGCTGATATCCATGGTATCCCATATTTAGCTGATACTTTGAGCAAGGTATTTTTGTTAAACAATATTACCAAAAAAATTTTTTAATATTTTTCATAAAAATATTATTTTTTCTAGCTTCTCATCAGTCATATCCACAAATGTTTGCCTGATTTGAAACTAAAAATTGCGAAATTATTAATAAGAAATCAAAATAAATTGGCAACATTGGGTGAACCAATTATTGATAAAAATACAACAATTTTACAAGTTATTTCACGTTTTACAAAAGCATATACTGCTGCTCTTGATGGTAATTGTAAAGATCTCGCAAGTAATGAATTGTATGTTGACTTATATATTAATTAAAATTTATTTGTATCATTTTTTATAGAACTTGTGGTGCAAGAATTTGTTACATTTTTCATGATATTTTTAAAAAGGAAATGGAAGAAATTGATCCTATTGAAGATTTGACAAAATCTGAAATTTTGACAACAATTCGTAATGCTGCTGTTAGTTGTTTCTTGGAACTTTTTCTTTATAAATATCAAATTTGTTTTTTACAGGGGACAAGACCTGCATTATTTGTTCCTGAAAATAGCTTTGATTTTTTGGTCTTTAAGCAATTGAATCGCCTTGAAAAACCAAGCTTAATGTGTGTTGAATTAGTTAATGAGGAACTTCTTCGAGTTGTTCATCATTGTGGTGATGAAATGAAAGAAGAAAGAAAACGGTTTCCACTTCTTTTTGAACGTATTGATGATATTCTTTTACAATTCCTTGAACCACGAGTTGCTGAAACAAAAGTATTTGTTAAGAAAATGGTTCAAATTCAGCTTGCATATATTAATACCAAACATCCAGAATTTAATGATACTGAACTTGCTGAAATTTTGGCTGAACTTGGAAAGGAAGAAGAAGAAGAAGTTGAATATGTCGGATATCAAAAAAAGACAAACAATGTTTCCTCCAAAAAGTCAAATGCTGGAGTAACAAATGATACATTACAAGGTTCTATTTATGAATCTAACTGGACTTCACGTGGTGCAAAAACGACCAAAAAAATTCAAGAATCACTTCGCCAACCTTTAACCGAACGTGAAAAACGTGACCAAAAGCTTATCGGTAATTTTGAATAAAACAAATAAAACTTTAATAGCAAAATAGTATTTCAGAAAAGTTAATTAAAGGATATTTTTATATCGTTCAAAATATTATTATTGATATTGTTCCAAAAGCAATTATGGATGGAATTGTCAATGAAGTTCGAGAAAAAATTCGTGATGAACTTGTTAAAATTTTGCATAAATGCGCTGATATCAATGAATTAGTAGCAGAAAGTAGTACCACAAATGAAAGTCGAAAACGTACTTCTCAAATGTTGGATGCTCTTAATAAAGCTGATCAAATTTTAAATAAACTTCGTGACAGTTCTATTTGAATTATGTATGTTTTAGACAGGTTCGGATAATTTGAATATTTAGATTTATGCTTTACGTTTTCAAAATGGTGCTTTTCCCTTTTATCAGATCTGTTAAATTCAGTTTCACTATATTTTTCTTTTCTTGTTGAATTTCTTTATAAATAAAATTATTCAAATTTTTTTAAAAATATAATGATCATGAAAAAATGCTCAAAATAAGTTTTGCAAAAAAATCACAAATTTTTGCAATAAAAATGTCCTTGATTGTTGCATTTCAATAACGGGTGTGGTCCGTTAAAAATAGAAATGTTTATTACACATTTTTTCTAGCACAAATTTTACCGGGTTCTGCGAAACGTTTGTCATTGTTTCAAAGGGTATTTAAACTGCAAAATGATAAACAACAAACATGCGAGTGTCTAAAATTAACAAAAATGAAACTTTTCTTTTTCATCGCTCTTGTATTGGCTGTTTTAGCTCTTGGAATTGCGTAAGTTTCTAATTCATAAGTTTTTCATAAAAACCCATATTAATTACAGCGGTGGCAGTAATTAGGGCCATATTCCCCAACATCATCGAGTTGCACGTGATTACCATGTTGGTGGACCTCATATCTTCCATGGCCAAACTCCTCCACCACAAGATGATTAAATTTATCTTTTACAATTGTGCTTTTTTAGAATTCGTCTTATAACTTGAATTTTTAAATTATGCTTAATCGAATAATAAACAACTTTAAAAATGCACGACTAGTTAGATGTTTGTCCTTTACATTTATGAATCTGAGCGAAATTTGTAAAAATTATTTTTATTTTTGTGATTAAAAGACAAAAAAATTTTTTTAAAGTTCAAAAAATTTTTAAAGAATGGTCGAAAATAGAAAAAAATAGCTTTTTTATATTTTCCAATTTGTTTTTTTTTTAATTTTAAAAATTTTAAGTGCAAATTAAAGTTAAACATTATTTTTGCATTTTTGTGCTCAAAAGTATTTTTATTTCTTTTGAAACTTCTTTTATCAGAAAGTTTAATATTTTTAGACTAATATTGATTTTTTTTAACAAAATGTTTAATGATTGGTGTTTTCGCTTGGATTTTAAATGATGCAAAACACTTACCTTGGCTATTATATTTTTTTAAGATTTTCATTTTTGTGGATTTCATTTTTTACTTTTGCACATAAAAATTCATTTGAAACAGCTTCATTTACTTTTGCCATTAATTCATTTCTTCGAAAGAAAAAATCGATTGCTTATTTTTATTTGAATCGATCGATAAAAAAATGTTAGCCATCTTTTGATAAATTTTTCCACTTCAAACACACATCCCATCTGTGTTTTTTTTCTTCGTCAGAAACAACATAAAAAGGTGCAATAGAGACTTTATATAAAGTGAATTGAAGGGGACAAAATGTTTTGTGGCACTATTTTGTTGCTTTTTTTGAAAAAAAGAAATTATTATTAAAATCAGTTTATTTAATAATTAAAAAAATTAAAATAAAAAATTTTATTTTTAGAAAGAGAAATTGAGTTTTAGCAGTGATAAGTCTTAAATGCAAAGGTGAACATATTTTTCCGCTCGAAAATAATTAGCAAAAAACAGATGTTTAACATACAGAAAAAAAGGTACTGCTTAGTTTGACAAATAAAGTAACGCAATTAAAAGTTGTAAATAATAAATGGAATGCACTTGGATTTGGAGTTAAAAAAATACATTTATTTAACACCTACTTACTGCAGTTAGAGAGGGGTAATTACAAACTTCAAAACGCCTGTTCA
>JAQIXH010000601.1:0-12177 GCA_034700145.1 Panagrolaimus detritophagus | reverse complement strand
AAATGTTCCTATCACTTTTGAACTTGAAAGTTTTTACAATATTGTAAGATTTTTAGTTTTCATATTTTTATTAATAATTTTATTATTTTTAGGAAAATAAGAAACCCTTTTGTCGCTTTGATTTTGAAGATTTTTCAATCATTTGTTAATTTGTATTTATCATTTATATTTTGTTTGCTTTTATAAATTTGTTTTGAAAAAGGAATAGAAAACAACTAAAAAAAATGTTCTGAGTTATTTTTCTTATCTACAATTGCTTTCTCCGGTTTCTGTTTTTTGACGAAAAGGTTCTTTAAATCATGAAGTAACTCCAAATCTCAAATTCAGGAAAAGTTTGAGATTTACGACCGATTCTATACAATCCGCTGTGACCCAAAAATTTTTTTAATATTGTTTGAATTTTTAAAAATGTTGTTGTAAATTTGGAGGCAATTGTATATCCAAATTGAGCATATGTTGAACCAATTCATTTTAAAGATTTCATGGAAGATGTGAAGCTCCTGTTATACATCGTGATCACTTTCGGAAATTTGAATCACGATAAAAATGAACAGAACATTCATTCTTTTGCATAATCTTTGAGATTATTTTGATAATGGAAATAACAATTCAATATTTCAGCTTCAAACTGACGAAAAACTTGTCGAACAGAATTAATAGCAGCAGCCTCTTGATCGATAATATTTGCTGATGCCGTTGCCCGGGGGAGCATTCCTTTGATCTGTTGAATTGTTGACGAAAATGCTATATATATTTTTGCTACCATTGGTACAACTTCACTACCACCAACTAGAATTGGACGTTGTTTTAATGATTCAAAAAATGTCATTGCATTTGAATTTTCTTTTGGTGCAGCACCAGGAAATGCATTTAATTAAAGGTAAATAAAAGCATTGGATCATCAGCAAGCTCTTTTAAATAATTAATTAAAGCTGGAGCATATAATGCCATTTGCAAAACACTTTCAGATGCTTCACATGATTGCCACATTAGTTGAAGAACTACAGTGCCAAAAATTGCTAAAATATGAAGTTGCAGAATAATTTAACCATTTTTTGACGTTTTCTTTTTTTTGCAGCAAAAAGCTTTTGTCATACCACCTCTTTAACAATTTCCAAGCGATTATTTTTTTTGCATTAAAATCTTCTGCATATTTTTTAAAAAACAAATTTATAAAGGTTTTTTAAATATTCAAAAATCATTGTTCTAAACAAATAAAATAAATTTCGGTTATGCTACCATTTTTCCATTCAATGTTAAAATTCTTTTGTTTCATCTGCTTCTTTAACGTTGTAAAACATGTGTCGAAAAAAGACAAAAAGAAAAAGCGATGCAATTCTTTGCGGCAAAATTTTTTCTGTTCAAGCTTTTGATTTTTTAAAATTTTTCCTCTGGCTTTTCATTGCAATTTGCAAAAAAAAATAACAGAAAAAATTGATAGTGGTAATAAAAACACATACTGCATTAACCAAATGTGTGTGGCTGTGTCAGCAAGGACAAGGAAATGCTTCAAATGGGGTATTAAAGGTAAATAAAACCAATGGGTTATCAACAAGCTCTTTTAAATAATTGATTAAAGCTGGAGCATATAATGCCATTTGCAAAACACTTTCAGATGATTCACATAATTTCGGCATTGGTTGAAGAATTACAGTACCAAAAATTGCTAAAATATGAAGTTGGAGAATAATTAAATCATTTTTTTAGCTCCTTTTAAATCCATCAACTTTTCATTTGCATTGTCTGAATTTTCAAGGAATGCAATAATATCTTCACGATTATAAATAATTTCAGATGCAATAATAAAATGAATAATAAAACAATGTCATCGATTCCTATCAATTTTTGAAAATTTTAATCTAATTTTTTTTACTAATGTTTCCCAATGTCGAGCAGTTTTTCCAGAACTACTTTTGTAAAATATCTTGGAATTGAAATAGAATCTATTTCAATCCAATTCACCAATGATTTTATATTTTTATCGTCATTATAACTTTCATACATAATTTAAAAAAAGCCTAAAATATTCAAAAATAATCTTTCTAAAAATCTTCAACAACTTTAATGGCTCAAAAGAATGATGTTAGTCATTTAATGTTGAACATCCGCACTTTCATTATTTTAAAACATCTGTTGAAAAAACGAGAGAGAGAAAAAGGAAAAATAAAATGAAAGTATATTTGTTCTCTGACATTCAACACATTTTTTAAAGCGCAAAGCAGCAAAATAACATTTTCATAACATGTGAGAATGCATCAAAAAGTGTTGCAAAAGGAAACCGACAAAAAGCTGATTTTTGATTCTTTCATTTTTTATCGGGTGTAAAATAAATGTGTTTTTTGATTTAATTTTGCAATTATCTGTAAAGCTTTTTTGGTCTTCATTTATATTAGTGGATATCTATGATACTCTCTATGATTTTTAACAAGTTTTTAATGCAGTAAAAAAGTTGAAAAAAAGAAATGCCTCATATTCATAATAAAACTTTACCAATCTTACATATAAAAAAGAAACATTATTTATTAAAAAAAGTCAAATATAACAAATAAAAGAAAATGTCAAATTTCACTCAAAAGCAAAATGGCATTATTAAACGAAACAAGTTAAAGTTGTAATGCAATAGAGATCATGTGATTTTACAAGATCAAGTCCATCAAAATAAAAGAAAAGGAGGTTTGTAATTGAAAACTTTATTTCTTAAAATTTCATCTTTGATTGCTTTAAGTCGAATCTTATAGGCAGCAGAAATTGAATCATCAAATTGAAGATAAAATTTTATTGTTTTGTTTTTCTAAAAAATATATACACAAAAATTTATGCATACAGAAAAACGATAACAACTTACTTTCATATAAACATAAAATGTTTCAAGATCAAATGCATCAGACATGTAATCCAAGGAAAATGAATCAAGTTGTGAAAAATGTGGAATTTGGACAAGTTCTTCCATTGTTATTGCTGTAATTGTTGGATGACTGCTAAAATAAATTTTATAAAAGGATTATGTAAATTAATGTTTAAAACTTGCACATGAATCTCTTTTGCTTCAGAAGCAATTTCAACAATCTTTTCAATAGCAACATTTGAACCATTTCCATTTTTGATTTGAACATAAAAAAATTTAATTCGTTCAGCACCAGAAAGAAGAAGTGGAAGATCATCAAAAGATATAAGTTGATCAAAAAGAGTTAATTCAACAATATCACAACGATAAAGTTTTGGAATAATCGAAGAAACAACATTATGATTGACAGCTTTGTTACTCCATAGATTTTCACGTATAACACAGAATTCACCATTAATCCAAAATTCACAAAAAAGCTTGTTTATATCAAATGAAGCCTGTTCATAGTTAAGAACATCCCATTGGTCACACTTATAAGATAAATCATTAAGAATAATAATAGGATTTTTGATGAAAAAATATTTGCACATTTGAATCATTTTTTGATATAATTCAGCATCTTTTGGATTTTTTGCAATATAATGCATAATAGAATTAGGAAAACTAAATTCTTGTTTTTGATATGTTGCAAGGAATTGACATCGATTTGGAAAAACCATCATTGAATCTCCACAATCAAACTCAGGACTTAAAATATAAGTTTGTTTAGAAACTCGTGAACCCATTTTATACGATTAACACTAATCTCTACAAAAAGTTTTTATTAAAAATAAAGGAAAAAAAGCACGAAAAAATAGGCAAATCTAAAATAAAAACAATCAAATCAAAAATACACCATTTTTAAGTTTTATTTCACTGTTTTCATAAATCCCCCAATCTCTTAGGTGAAATTTGAATAACAAAAGTTTTTAAGGCATAAGACATTTTTTTTCTCATTTTCCCATAATTTCGCAGAGAATATCCAATAAATCTTAAGAAAATTTCTCTTAGCAAAAATAATACCAATAAAAAAAAGCAAAAACAAAATTGATTGAAAAATGACAGAGGTCACTGAAAATTTTTTGAGTCAAAAAAATCAAAAAACCCATTCAGTCAAAAAACTATTTTTATTTTGCAAATTGAGTTTCTATTCACTAGCCGATAAAATAAAAAAAAAGCGTCATCGTTAAAAAAAAGGAAATCATTTTCCATGCGAGGCCGCTGTATTTGATTTTTCAATTTTTTGACAAAAATTTTTTTTGTTGAAAATAGCTGTCTTGGATTAAAAGATTTATTTTTCTTCAATAAATAATGGTTGAAGAATAAACATCGTTATGATTCTGCTCATTGGCTGTAAAAAATTTTTAAAGTGTTATCATTTTTTGTGTCAAATATAAAAATTTTATAGAGAAAAACATTTTTAAAGATTCTAAAATAATTGTTTCAACTAAACAAAGCAAAGACGTGTAAAAAACGCAATAACCTTTTTATTGATTTTTTTTAAACTCCGTAAAATTCAATGCTTTTCAAAGAGAAATAAAGAAAGCTTTCATCGTTTTTTTAGAAAAAGGATGCAAAAAAAATGTTGCCGTTTTCCACTTTTTTTGATCACTTATCTTCGAAACATTTACCGCAAAATAAATTTTTGATGCAATATATTGATTTATTTTAGGAAAAATATATATCCTGCAAAAACAGGGAAGCACAAAAAACAGCAAAAAGTTAAAAAAGTAGTCAACTAAAAATGTATAATATTGTCATGTTTTAATAAAGGAAAAATATTTTAAATAATTGATTGGTAGGCTTTTTTACAAAAAAAAAAGTTATTTATACGTTAAGTTGATTAAAAATTATTTCTTTAATTAATAATGGAGCTTGAACCAATTTTTTTATTTATTAGACATTTAATGTTACCGCCACTTTTGATATTTAAAATAATTTTTAAAGTTGCAAAAAAACTAAAATATTCAAAAAATGAAATACAAAAAAGGTTTTAAAATTTGTACGCAAAAAAAGTGATCAATTTTTGCTTTCTGTTTTTGCCCTTTCTTTCAGTCGTTCAATGTGAAAAAGAAATTTGAAAAATATCATTGTTTAAAACATTTGCTGAAAAAAAGAAAAGCATACGCAATTCTTTGTAGCTTTCACTTTTTCTTTTCAAACATTTTGCAGAATACTTTATAATTTTTTTTTTCTACAATCTTTTTTTTCCTTTAAATGCATTTGTGCAGTTTTTCAAAATCAATAAAATTAGTGGCCTTTTTTCATTATCGAAAAAGGGGGAATAAAACTGATATATTTTTAAAAAAAACTATTCAGTTCAATTTAAATCCTAACATTTTTTTTATCAATAAAATCTGTGATTTTGGAACAAATTTTTTTCAGTACTTTTTTTCTGTCTGTTAATAAAAAAATTTATTTTTCTTCAATAAATAATGGTCTCGATCGACCACGTTGAGACATTGTTTTTTCGTGTTACAATAGTTATAAGAAAATAGTAAAAAAATATGACTTTTGTGTTTAAAATGAAAGGTTTACAGAGAAATATATTTTTAAACATTCAAAAATATGCATTTTTTACTGACACAAGCATTTTCAAAAAAAAAGCTTTGAACTTATATTTTCAAAAAATCGTATAGCCTTTAGAGAAATACTGCAGCAATCGCAAAAGTGCTATCAGACAAAAAAAAAGAACAAATCGCTCAGAAGAAAAGATGCAAACAATTTTGTTTTCTTTTTTTTAGTGTTTCAATGTGGAAACGTCTCTTTTTCACAACCTGTCAGAAAGAAAAGAAAAGAAAAACGGGTGAAAGTCTTTGTTGCGTTTATTATTTAAAATAAAACATTTTATGTGTATTTTTGTTTCGGATAGCGAAATGGTTTTTGAGCTTCTTGGGAAAAAAATCCCGTACAATAAAACTTTTGAAAATAGAAAAAAAAGCCAGCTGTAAAAATGTAATAAAAACAAAGAATTTCTATAAATATTGTTTTTATTAAAATTTACTGATTTGCAAACCGTGAAAATATTTGATAATGTTTAAAAGGATTTTAATCTATCATTAAATTAATAAATTTAGTAAGAAACATTAACATATTTCTTCACAGTTTTAATTTTCGTAAAAATAAAACTCAAAAACTTTCATAAAAACCAGGAACATTTGATTTTTGTTTAAAACTTAATCGCTGCAAAAGATATAAAATTTTAATTGTTTTTTGTCAAATTTTTTAAGTATTTTTAAATGTTTTGTTGCAAAAAATAACTCTTTTTTTTAATAAATAATGCGGCTTTCAGATGCTTTTTTTCCTTTTACTTTTTTATTTTTATGCAATTAATACAAAAATTGTCCCTACCATTATATTCAAAAAGTGTTTCATAACTTTTGAAAATAATCAAAATATTCAAAGATATATTTCGAATTTAAAATGAAAAAAATTCGATAAAAATATAAATATTTAATTAGAGAGAAACATTAGCGCTGGTTTTTTGACTTTTTTTATTTGGTCAGAAAAAGTTTTTGCAAAGCTCAAAAAAAAATCTGCTCAAAAAATGTGTCAGTTTTTTAATAGAAAAATTTTATTTGTAGACACAACAATGTTGTGTAAAACACCTGTCAAAATATAAAAGAAAGCAAATTTTAAAAGATTAACGCCATTTTTTTGTCAAACAAATATTGTCAGATATTTAAAAAAATATATGTCCCGCAAAAACAGCGACACCTCTTCCTTTTTAAAGAGTTTCAAATTCCGATAACTTACTGGTGCGAAATATAGTGGTACTTTTAATGTTTCCGATTTCATTACAGTACAATAAAATGTTCAAAAAAATTTTAAAAAACTTTATATTATTTTTCAAAATTATCCCACAGTAGTATTTTGTAGGCTTTCACGTTTTATTTAATACTGACAAGAAAGACCATGTTCCTTTAATGACTGATTACACAATAAAAATTGTAGTAAGCTTTCTAAAAATTAATGAATTTTAAAAATTTTTTTGACAGCACGTTTTTGCATCAGTGTTACAATAATTGCTTCACACGTGGTTGACATTGTACAAATTTTATGTTTTTGCTATATTAGCTTACATGCTTGAAACGAATTATTAATTTCTAGAAAAATTCAAAGTAAAAATATATTCTCACGAGTGCTGTATATTTATTTAAAAAATTTCATTTTTGAAAAAAGATTGAAATTGTTAAAATTGTCTTAAAATAAATAATTGTTTTTATGATTCATGTTTTACAATTCGTCATTCGCATAGTAATTTTGTTTACCACTGCTTAAATAATTAACAAAACATATAAGGTTATAGAGGCGTAACAAAATTTTATTACTTCCTCATTCTTGTTAATTATCCAAAAATTAAAAAGTAGTACAAATAATTACATTTTTTATGCTTCTAAAATCTAAATTTTGTCATTATCTGGAAAAATGCCGTTTACAGTAGCTTTGGTGATTGTGTATTTTATTGAAATATTAGTTTATTCATTTCATTTATCAGTGCTAATTTTAATGATAGTAAAACGAAAAACTGATTTTAAAGGACCGTTTTATAATATTTTTCGCTTGGTTTTAACAGCTGATTTGGTTTCTTATATTGCTGTAAGTTAAATATGAAACATTATGGTGTTTACTAGAGCTCGAAAGCTTTCACATTGTGGTGGCCTGTATAAAACACACAAAAGTTCTATCATGTTCTTTAATTTTTACTTTTTTAATTTCTTTTCCACCAGAAAAGTATCAGCTTGTAAAAGAATAACTTCTTTTAGCTGATATCCAGATTTTGGCATAACAATTTTTAAGCCTTGATGTTTACATAAAATACCCAGGGTTGTTCATTTCCCGGGAAATCGAAAATTTCTCGACCATTACCCGGTACACCAAATTTTCAAATTTTGCATTATTATTAAAAAAAACCCGTAAAAATGTGATTTAGGCTTATTAACATTAAATTAAAGCATTTTTATGCTTTTAAACAGTTTTAAAAACAAAAATAACCTTTTTTTTACTAAAATAATAATGTTGTAAATCAAAAAATTTATTTGTTTTTAAAAAAAATCATCGGGAAATATTTCCCGTTTCCCGCAAAAAATCAGGAAATTTCCAAGGAAAGAGAAATTAATAACCCTAATCGATAACCTCAAAGATGGATGTGGAGCTTGCTCCAGTGGCTCCTCCGCCACTCAAAATTTTTTGCCCACATTGGTTAGAGCCGAGGACTGAAAACAATGTGTCCTAGGTCGAGTTCCACTGGAACAGACCAAAAACATTTTTTCTTTTAACTTTATATTTTTATACAAATAATTTAATTTTCAGACGATAATTAACCAAAAGCTTCCATTTATTCCATCATTATTTGATTTCTACAAAAGCAGTTTTCTCTTTATTATCATCTCAAATGATGCTTTAGTTTATTCTTTTGGAATACAATTTGTTGGACATTTATTGTTAGCCTTAAATCGTTTCACATTAATTTGGTTTCCGTTAAAACATAAAAATATATGGAACAAACAATGGTATACTGTATTGCTAATACTTTTACCACTAATGTTTTACGGATGGAGATTTCATGAAGTATTAATTTACATTTTTTCTGAAGATGGTTCATTCTATGTAGTTTTTGCAAACAATTACATTGCTCCAATTTATTACACCATTTCCACAGTATTTTATTTGTCAACAACATTTCTGGCCGGAATTTTGAACTTTTTAGCATTTGAAAAATTGGTTTTACGTAAACACAGCAATAATGCTTTAAATGTAAATGAAAAAAATTTATTGTGTAAGTTTTTGACTTGGGTTATCAAATGCTGGGATGGGCGGAATACGTTCTCGATTGCGTTTTCAGTTAATTAAAACGGTAAAATATAAGTATATTAGCGAAAATTGCCCCTATGTACTTTTTAACAAAAATCAAAGCTTTTTCTGAATATTTTTGACGTTGCTGTCAATTCCCTGACTCCTACTCTGAAACCTTCACCCAGTGACTCCGATTCCGGAGACGGAGTCCGAGCCTGAGAGTTGACAAAAAAGTATCGGCATAACTAGGGTTGGTCATTTACCGGTAAATTCGGTCTTCGGTAAATTCGCCGGTAAATTTACCGAAAATGCAAAAAATGACTCCAGCCTCCAAATTCACGTAAATTTAGCTTGGAAATGACTTTAAAAGTCTAAAGTGTACTTGAATTTTAAGTGAAAATAAGTTATTTTTGACCAAACAGATCATTTTTTCGATTTTTCATTGTCACAATCAATACAATTTTGATCTTCAAAAACGTAAAAACCATGATTTTTAAGAAAAAAGAGCTAAATTTTTAGTATATCCGCCTCTGAAAAATTTTTATGAAGATTAATTTTGGAAAATTTTCATCATTTTTCTCAAAATTTTCTGTTTTGTCCTACACACAAATGTTTTTAATTTACCGATAAATTTGCTTTAAATCCAATCAGGAAGTGTGTTTTTTAAATTTGTGACGCAAATACAGTATAAGATTTGAACTAATTTAAATAAATTAAAATAACTGTATCAAATTCAGTTGTTTCATTCATTATTTTTATTGCTCAATTATTTCGAATTTCCTTTAATGTTGCCAATGTACTTTTTGGAACAAATCCAAGCATTTTGGCATTTTTTAGTTCAATTCTGCCATATTTAATTGATATATACGCATGGAGTGGAAGTATTTCTTTGCTGTTTTTAAGGTAAGAAATTTTTTGAAATCATGCATTTTAAATATCTTTTCCTACAGTTCATCAACTCGGAAACTTTACATGGCATTTTATTTATGCAAATCAAACATTGAAAAAATAAATCAACCGAATACATCTGTGACCCCGATGTATCCAACAAGCAAAATGTATTAAAACCTTTTTGTTACATTTATTATTAGATTTAGCTTAACAATTTTAAAAGAACAGAACTTATTAACTTTTGTAAAAAACGTGCCGTATCTTGTAATAATAATGATGATTATAAAAATTATTAAAAAGTGTTATCATTTTTTGTGTCAAATATAACAACTTTATAAAGAAAAACATTTTTAAAGATTCTAAAATAATTGTTTCAACTAAAACAAAGCAAAGACGTGTAAAAATTTTTGATCCATCATGGGAAAAATATATGTCCCGCAAAAACAGGGAAGCACTAAAAACAGCAAAACGTTAAAAAAGTATTCAAATAAAAATGTATAATATTGCCATCTTTTAATAAAAGAAAAATATTTAAAATAATTGAGTGGTAGGCTTTTTTCAAAAAAATTTATTTATACGTTATGTTGGTTAAAAATTATTTCTTTAATTAATAATGGGGATGAATTATTTGAATTTTGATATATTTATTAGACATTAAAACCAAATTATAATGTTACCATCGTTTTCGTTATTTAAAATAAGTTTTAAAATTGCTAAAAAACTATAATATTCAGAAAATGAAATACAAAAAGATTTCAAAATGTGTACACGAAAAAAAAGTAATCAATTTTTGCTTTCTGTTTTTGCTCTTTCTTTCAGTCGTTCAATGTGAAAACGAATTTTGAAAAAATTCATTGTTTTAAACATCTGCTGAAAAAAATGAACCACAAAAAAGAAAAGCATACGAAATGCTTTGTGGCTTTCTATCTTTCTTTTCAAACATTTTGCAGGATACATTATCATTTTTCATCAAAATCAATAAAATCAATGTCCATTTTTGCATATCGAAGAAGGGGTACAAAATTGATATATTTTTAAAAATAAACTATTCAGTTCAATTAAATCCTAACATTTTTTTGATCAATAAAATCTGTGATTTCGGAAAAAAATTTTTTAATACTTTTTTTTTCTGTCTGTTATTAAAAAATTTATTTTTCTTCAATAAATAATGTTTTCAACCATATAATAAATGAAGAAACATTGTTTTTTCGTTGTTACAGTGGTTATAAGAAAATTAGTAAAAAAATATGATTTTTGTGTTAAAAATGAAAGGTTTACAGAGAAATATATTTTTAAATTTTCAAAAATATGCATTTTTTACTGACACAAAATTTTCAAAGTTATTTTCAATAATACTATTATTATTTTTAAAAAAGCGTATAACCTTTAGAGAAATAATGCAGAAATCGCAAAAATGCCATCAGACAAAAAAAAGAGACAGGCAAAACGGCTCAAAAGAAAAGATGCAAACAATTTTTTTTCTATTTTTCTTTCTTTTTTTTAGTATTTCAATGTGGAAAACAGGTGCAAATCTTTGTGGTATTTATTATTTAAACTAAAACATTTTGTGTGTATTTTTGTTTCGGATTACGAAATCGTTTTTAAGCCTCTTGGAAAAAAATCCCGTACAATAAAACTTTTGAATTATAGAAATTTTTCAACGAAACGCAGTCCAAAGTTGACCAATGAAAGGGTGCAATCATTTGTGTTGAGAACAATTTTAAAAAAATATAATCGTGTTTTATTAATTCATAAAAGATGACTTTTTTCTTAAATAATGAATGAATGTTGTGAAGAAAATGGTTTTTATTTAAACGCATAATTGCTTTTACAAAAAATTGTCAATATTATTATTTAAAATATTTTTTTATTCGTGAAAAAAATTGTTAAAGATTCAAAAAATTAAATGACATATGGTTTCCAATAAAAGAGAAATAACCGCATCAAAATGAAAAAAGAACATATGAAATGCAAAATAGAGAAGGAAAAAAATGTCCGTCTTAATTTTTAACAAAGCGATGTTTTTTTATGTAAAAAATTTCTGAAAGCTCAAAGAGCAGCAAAAATTTATTCATTAATGTTGACAAAAAAGATGAAGTAGAAAGGGAAAAACATACGAATTTAATTTTTCACAATTAATGTAAAAAGTTGAAAAAAGTATATTAAAATATGTTTCTTAAATTTATAATGTTTTTGTTAAAAGTAAGAGCTCCTTTTTTTAAAGCATTATTGCTTTTACAAAAAATTGTCAAATTATTATTTAAAACGTTTTCTTATTCGTAAAAAAAATTGTTAAAGATTCAAAAAATTAAATGACATATGGTTTCCAATAAAAGAGAAATAACCGCATCAAAATGAAAAAAGAACATATGACATTTCTGAAACGTGAAAATATTTGATAATGTTTGAATGGATTTTAATCTATCATTAAATCAATAAATTTAGTAAAAACATTAACAGATTTAGGAATGTGCACTGTTTTTTCAAAGTTGTGCAATAATCATAATTTTGGTACCAAAAAATGCAGATTCTTAATATTAATACGAATTGATAAAAAAAATTATTAGGTTAAATGCTGATAAAAAAGTTATTTGATAAATAAATAA
>JAQIXH010000600.1:0-12181 GCA_034700145.1 Panagrolaimus detritophagus | reverse complement strand
CCAACAAAATCCACAAGTTACAATACCTTCAATAAATCAACAACAACAAATAATACAAACGCCCCCAAAAGCTCAACCACAACAACAACAAGCTTTTCAAACTCCAATTCAAGCAACTCCCCCAGCAATGGTGTATCCCATTATGCAAAATGTACAACATCAACCGCCAGCATCTGTGCCTCTTCCTCCTCAACAACAACACATTAGACATCCATCACCAGTTAAACCTATTCAGGAATCGCTTGTACCATTTTCATCGCAGCCAAGATTTACACCACTACCAAATTCAATGCCTTCAGCTTCAACCTATTTTCCTTCAACATCTTCTGCTGTACCACCAAGTTTACCGCCACCAACTTCATCTGTTCCACAAAATACAATAAGGCCTTCTGTGATTAACAATAACAACAATCAACCAACAATGCAAAATAATAATAATTTCAAAAATCAAAATAAACGTGGAGGTGCAAAAATGAATAAATCACAAAAACGCTTTCAAGATTTCAATAATCAACAACAACTTCAACAGCAACAACCAAAAGGTTTGGATCCCAAATTTGCAAAACTTGATATGGATTTGATACGAACAATGCCGCCACCACCAATTCCAAAAATAATTTTAGAAGAAAAACAAAGAAATGAAGCGCAGCCTCCCTCTCAACCGGCGACAATTCCGCCGCCATCTCAGCCGCCTATAGTGCGCTTTAGGCCACCATTTTCAAGTACAAATAATCCTCCAATACAACAACCATCTCAGCCAACAAATATTGCACCTTTGAATAATGTTGAAAATTTGCCAGCAAGGCCACCACCACCTTCAATGGTACAACAACAAAGACCTGAAATAAGGCCAAACCTTCAAAGACCTGGTACATTCCCACCACCTCAAAGACCTCTACCACAAACATCAATGAGACCTCCAAGAATGAATGCAAATGGGCCATATCCACCACCTCCAAGGCAACAACCTCCTCCACCTCAAAATATGCAACGCCCGCAACAACCATTAATGCGACCATCAATTCCAACACCAGATAGTAGTAGTGTAATGAGAACGTTGTTCTCAGCCTTACATACTACAGCTCCACAACAACAACAACAACAACAACAACAACAACAACAACAACAACAACAACAACAACAACAACAACAACCTCCACATCCACCACCAATGCAACAACAAATGTTTCGAAGACCACCCCCACAACAATTTCGACCTCCAATAAATCCAAATTTTATACCTCGTATGCCATTTCCAGGTCCACCAAGGTTTCGTCCACGTCGATAAATTATTTTTGCCTTCTTTCTTTTACCAAAGTTTGTATTTGTAGAGATATTATATTTGCATATTTTCGCCATCTTTTTCTTTGATTCTCTTTGTATTTTATAATTTTTGTTAGTTCAATTTAAAAAATTTATGACACAAATAAAAGTGATTCGTTTTTAAATTTCGTTTTTTTTATCGTACTACTACATTTAAATGATATTACTTTAAATCCATGCATCTCAAATTATTAACTTTTATTACAGTGACAACAAAAATAGTTCAAGAAGTTTTAAATAATTTTTAAGCCAATTGCAAGAGGAAAAAATTCAAGGCAAATAATCTGAATAATATCGGTTAATCCATTCATCAATAGCAGTTTTTAAAAGACGAAAATAGCAAACGTATTTTTAATTAGAAGTGAAAACAAAAAAGTAGAGATATCTTAAAATTCAAATAACAAAGATGGAAAAGAACCAAGAGCTTTTTGAAAATTTGGTTTCCAGAGCACCGAAAATAGAAGAAAATTACAAAGCTTCACATGGCCCATGGGCCTTGTAATTTTTATTGAACGTTGCAAAATAATAAATAATTTTTTCTTTGTGTTATAATAAAATTAATCATTTTTCTATTATTAATGTCCAAAATTAAATTCTGTTAGACATATAAGAGCATTCAAAAAAAATGTTATTTTCATCAAATTTTTAAAAAAATATTTACAATAAATAAATAATAAAAAATTCAAAAAAAATAATAAACTTCGATAGAAAAGATTTCTTCCAATACCAATTTTCTATCTTTAAAAAAGAAACAACTTTTGACATTTTTAAGATTGAGCAGTCGACTGAACAAATGCAAAAAAACAGCAAACACTGTCGCGCTTTTTTTAAACCGAAAATCAAAAAAGGCGTAAAAAAACATTATAATATTTGTTTTTTCAATCGGCATTTCGTAATTTGCCTAAATTTTTATACTAAAGCTTTGAACTGAGTTGTTTTTAAGGAAAGTTTTCGATTTTTGTTTATTTCATAAAAATATTGATGACATAAACAAAAAAACTTCTTTTTGAATATTTTTACGTTTTTGTTTATTTTGAAAAAATTTTGGGTTAAAAAAGCATAAAAACAAATTTTGCAAAATGAATTAAGAAACTTTTACAGTAATGATAATATAATAATCAGATGAAAAAAGAACGGATGCATTTTTTGTGCAATTTTTGTAGCTATCATCTTTTTTGGTTAAAAAATAAAAAATAATCAAAAAACACGAGTAAATATTAACGAAATTAATGGAAAAATTAAAATATTTTTTTTCTCCATTATTGTCTTCATAGAAAAATTAGCGATTTTTTCGAGCAGAAAATGGTAAAAAAAACATTGAAAATAATTTAAGACTTAAAAACCAATTTGAATCTTTTTCATGTAATTTTATTATTTGTTGTATCATTTTAATTTGCTGAAAACAATCAATTGTTTTGAGTAATTAAAAATTTTTTTTAAAAGTTTGTTAAATTTATTAATATATTTTTCGATTGAATGTTATAAAATAAAATGGATCATTTTTCTATTATTAATGATCAAATTTATTTTGTTGGCCATTTTCATCTTACACATTTATAAATTTTAGAATTTACAAAAATCGCTGTAATTCTGTTTACAAAAGAATATTTAAACCAAAAAAATTATAAAAAATTAAAAGAATATTAAATTGTGAAAAAAAAATTACTTCAAACACCAATTTCTGTCTTTTACAAAGTTTTTTAGCAATTTTAGATTTTGCAGTTGAAAAGACAGAAGCATCTTCGTTCAAATGCAAAAAAAGCAACAGAGGCTGTCTGGCTTTTTATAAAAATCGACGATCAAAAAAGGCGTAGAAAAACATTGTAATATTTGTTTTTTTCAATCGGCATTTTGTAATTCGTCTTTTTTCTCGCAAAAAGTTTGAAGTGAATTGTTTTTAATCCATTTTTTTATCTCATAAAAACAATTTTATAAAGTTTTGGCATAAATAAAATAACTACTTTTAGAAAATTTTTACTAATTTAAAAAATATTGTAATCAAAAAATGAAGATTTGCATTTCGAAGAAATACTTTTTTCTTTTATGTTTTTGTTCCCTGTTGCCCGTTCAAACATTCCATTGCACAAAAAATATCGAAGAAAACACATCTTCGGCGAAATTGGAAAAGTGTATTTCGTAAAAGAGAAAAAAAATATGCGTCTTATAAATCTTTTTTTGATTTTTCTTTTTTTCATTGCCTTTTTTAAATGACTCGTCGCTTTGAATATTTTATATTATGTTTTTAAAATATTTAAATTTTATAACTCTTTTAAAAAAAAGAAGTTTAAAAAGAATATTTAAATTTCAAACTGAGAGATTTTCCATGATTCATTAGAGACTCATTACACATTTCTAATGAATTATGAAAAATGTTTTTTACATTTAAAAAAAATCACAGTATATTTTTATCATTGAAACTCAACAAAATTATTTCAACAGGGAATTATTTGCATCGAGATTTTTTTTCAACAATTTTTAATCAGCCAAACTTTTTTTAAAAAACTTTAAATAAATATAATATATTTTTTTGTCAAATTAATGTTTCAAAAAAAATTATTTGATGTCGCTTCAAACAGTGTGTAATAATTTCAAATTTGCACAAACTCCAAAATATTTCCATATCTTTGTATAAAAACTTTTTTAAAATATTTTTTTACGAAATGTTTTTATATTTTATTTTTTATGTTTCGATATAATTTTGCTGAAAAACGTTAATAGTTTTGTTCGATCTTTGTCGAGAAATTAAAATTTAATATTGTAATAAAATCTTTTTTGAGTTTGGTTAAACAGTTTTTCAACTTTATTTTTGGTTATTTACGTAAAAAGTTTTTTTAAAAAAACTTTCCTACTTAATTAAAATTGCAAAGAATGCAGTAACGTAATGATAAACGGTACATTGGTTATTATTCTTCTAATTTTCATTATAGACCTATTAAAAAAAGCAAATTGATTTAACAAATTTAAAAGCCAACTTCTGCATTTTTGATGAATTGCATAAGTTGGCTTTTATTCAACCATATAGTATTAATGAATCTAATCAAAAAATGATTTTTTTTATTATTCCAAAGCTTTATTAGTTTAATTCTATTTAAAAAAATTATATCTTTATGATCAAAATATTTCTAATAATGAATTATCTCGTATTATTTCATTCATTGGAAGAATTATTTTCAAAGAAATTACAATGAAAAATGGTACAAATGTTGATGTTAAAAAAATTGTTGAATGTGTTGTTATTGTTAAGAAAATTCGTTAATAAGTTATTTACAATTTTTTTTTGCGTGGTTATGTATGCAACAGTTTTCTGCTAATTTTTCGAACTCTTTTGTAAATCGCAAAAGTAGTTCGAAATCATCTCTAATTCAAGCCATTTTCATTAAATCATGTTCGCTTCAAAACGGTGAAAACGGTGAGCAAAAAAATGAACATTGGGGATGTCCACTTCCCCTCTTTTTTCATTATGAGGGACGGCAACGTTTGATAGCAGACGGAATACATTGCATAATACTTTAAAAAAATTATTCGACAAAAAACTGGGAAGTCAAAACTCAACACTCTCTCTTTCACGCAATCATTGATGATGAATCATGTGAAAGGGATGTCCTGGATTTCAATCCGAGACGCACATAGTATTCTCCCCATACAAATCCGGGACAACTCTAGTGTTCCTTTCAAGAAGAACATTTAGGGATTGAATCATCATTGTTTGAGCGTCTTTTTCGTCTCGCAGCGAAAACAATTTTTTTTGGCGCAAATATTTGCTTCCCCTTTTTTACTTACATTTTTGTCATTTATTTTACTTTACTTTTGTATTGCCAAATTGTTCCGCGCTTTTTTTTAACATTTTTTTATCTTTTTATCTTCTAATACTTTCATTTTTCAGTTACAACTTAATTAATATGTCATCTGGCAATACTAATGAAGCCGCAATTGGCGATGATCTTGCTTTCGCAGTTGATAATGATCTTAACGAAGAGATTTCAAGTGGGTTTTAACACCACCTCTGAATCTGAATCTGAAACTGATAACAGTACAAATGATGTAAGTCGTTTTTTCTCATTAGAGTTTCACATTTAGAGTCTTTATATTCCATTTTTTAGGGTCGAGTTTCTATTGATGATGGTACTTTTGGTGCAAAGCGTCAATCTTTGGTAGTATTGCAACAATTAGGCTTGGAACTTGTTGATTCCATTATTTATGATAAAGCTGTAGCAACTCGTGGCACATTCCGTAGTGGAGATGCAGAAGTTAAACTTACCACAAATATTCATGGTCTTAAAACAAAAGTAAATTTAACTGTTTTATTGTAAGTAACTATATATTTTTTTACTTTTTAGTCTATTAATGTTTATATTTTACATATTGATGTGAAAAAATGTTTTAAAACTGGTCGTTTTGCTGGTCAACATTTCCCTGTTGTTGATCTTATCAGAAGAACATCTGATTATTCAACATTGCAAAATCGTCAACTTCAACAAAAATTACTTGCTGCTTTCATGGTCAAATGTCTTAATGTTTTTGGACAAGATTATGATAATTTTTGTATCGATTTTGTAAATACATTATATTCTCTTATTGAACTTAATAATTTTGATATTTCAATGTCTTTCGATGCCGCTGAAACACTTTCCGCTATCGATCGTGTTTATAAAACATTTCTTACCGTAAAGAAATCACAAGATAATGTTTTCAATATCCGAAATTTAACAAGATCCAAATCTTTGGATCTTTTTGAACAACCTTATCATATTATTCGCTTTTTGGAATTGGCAACTTCTCGTCATATTTCCCTTCATCCTTAAGTTTTAGCTTTTCTTTTTCATTCTTCTCTTACATTATTTTATTTTTAAAGGAGAATATATCATGTTCTAATCAAAGAGGTATTATTTTATGGAACATGAAAATGTAGGCTTTTTCTTTACATTTTCCTACTTTAACCTTGATATTTTTTAGGCTTTGGTATCGTTGATTTTCGAGGTGGAAAATATTTATCTGCTGGTGCATTCAAAAATGTTGCTTGTGTTGGAGATCCCAAAAGTAAAGGTGCACCTCCTGTTATTATTGATTGTAAGTGTTTAAATGTTTTGATATTTATTTAATGTTTCTTTTTGAGCCAAAAAGACTTCTTTTTACAAATCGATTAATCTTTTTGAAATGGTAAGTATTTTTTTGAGCTTGTAAAGCTTACTGTGAACCTTGTTTTAGTTATCTTCCGCCATTAATGTTACACGTAGCATTGTTCCAACTTTGGATCAATATCAGCACGTGAACAATTATGTTAAACGTAAGTTATTTTTTCAGTCTTTTTGCATTTTCAAAAAAGTTATTTTTTAAAGGTCTTGACGTTTTTATTTTACATGGTAATCGACAAAAAGATCCTTTTCGTTTATCTGATTCAAGTGCAGGAGGTGCTGATGAAACCCTTATTGAATATAATGGTATGAAAACCAGTATTGTTGAATACTTTTCACAACGTTATAAAATTCATTTTCGCTATTCACATTGGCTTTTAGCTGTATGTTTTCTTTATTGGTGTTGTCTTCGTACTATTTTTTTAGATTGGTTCAAAAAAGATTAATGGTAATATTCAATACTTTCCAGTTGAACTGTTGTATGTTGCTGGTGAGTTATTTTTATATTTTTTTTCTTTTTTACCGTAATGGACTGCGTTTAGATTGTCAACGTGTATCAAATCACAATATTAGTCACTGCAGCCATCGTTAAAAAAAGTTTCTGTTATATTTTATTCAAAGATAATTTTTTGTTTTTCAGGCATGTGCTGTTGCGTTTTCTATTAAAAAAGCTGAGAGTTGCAAGCTGCCTTGGATCATTTTCTTTTGGAATTGATGAATTTATGAATAAAGCTGGTATGGAAGTTCTTGCAAAACCTTTGGAAGTAAAAGCTCGAGTTTTAATAGGTTTGTTTTTATTCTTTATAACTTTTATTAAACATTTTTCATTTTTAGCTCCTCAAGTTTGCTATTCAAATACTTCTCGTCATCCTGAACAAAATGGTAAATGGCGTTTACCATAGCCGTATACATTTATCAAATGTGCATCTTTGAAACGATGGCTTGCTATTTTATTGAATGTTTCTCAAGAACGTATGAAACTTAATGAATTTAAGTATGTTTTTTTTCCTTTTACAACGGAAGTAAAGGGCAAAAAACAGCGGCATCAAACATCAAAGGAATTCCTTTGATATTTGATTTGAGATTATAATTTTTTGGATAGCCATAGTCAGTTAATTTTTTTTTCGGTCTCAAATCTTAAATTTAAACCCATTTTAAAGTCAAAAATCGAAACTCACTTCGCGTACTTCCCTTGTTAGCTATACCATAACATTTTATTTTTTAGAAATTTTGCTGAAGGATTTTATAATGAATGTTGGAATCATGGAGTTGAAATTGCTGGATCTCTTCATGTTTATGAAGTTTCATGTGATGTTACCAATATTGAAAAAGCTTTTGATTCTGCAAGACGGGAACAATGCGAATATATCCTTTTTGATCGTGATAAAAAACATCATGGTAAGCAGCTTTTACTCATTTTTTAATTGAATTTTAAGATTCTTTTTTAGAAACAATTAAGGGATTTGAACAAAAATATGAAGTTATAACTCAATGCGTAAAAACTACCACCATTTACAAAGTCTTGACAACATCTCCTCTTTCTCTTGAAAATATTGTAGCTAAAGCTAATGTTAAACTTGGTCGTAATTTTTATTACGATTTTTTTGCATTTATTGTATATTTTTTGGATTTAGGACTTAATTACGATATTGTTTTGCATGATTTTCCTATTGAATTAACTGTTCTTTTTATTGGACATGGATTGAATCATCCTTCAGGTGGAATGGGAAATCCTCAAAATGATTCAAAAAATGCTTCTGAAAATGCTTTTAAACATGAACAAAGCGCTGCTGATATTGGTAGTAGTAGTGATACAAGCACTTTTCCTGCAATGTCTTTATTTTTGGGTATGTTTATTAAATTTACTGTATTTATTTTCAAAAGCTTTTTTTAGATTTTGTGCAAAGGATGGAGTTTCTCCAAATGAATTTATTGGAAATTTCTTTTTCTCTCCTACGTATCGTAATGGAAAAGTTTGTCTTTTAATTTTTGCTGCTTCATTTATATGCTTTATATTTTTATTTAAGCGTCCTTGATAAATTGCTTGAAGAAATCCTTGAGTGATTTCAAAAAAATCTTGGATCTCCTCCATCTCGCATTATCTTGTTCCAAAGTGGTATGCAATTTTTTGTTTATTAATATTTATTTATTAATATTTATTTTTAGGATGTGATGAAAAAAATAACCAAAGTGTTCTTCGTTTTGAAATGCCGAATGTTTTCTTTGGTTTATTGTTCTTCTTTTTTATTTCGTTTTTTTATTGTGTTTTTTTGCAACTTTTGATAAATATGCCTCTGGAGCACCAGTTACCGTAATCATTCCTTCAAAAATGCATTCATTTCGTTTTTCATTTATTCCGCGTTGTTTTCATTATTTATAACTTTGTTTCTGTCTCTAGTTTTTTAAGGGGATGTAGATCTCCATAATCTTTATAGTAAGCAAAATTATTTACATGCACAAAAAAAGAAAGTGGTACATAAAAAGATAATAATAAACACGGAAAATTAAAGTGTTCCCCGCTTTTTTTCTGACCAAAAAATACAAAGAGAGGCATACTGTAAAAACTAAAACTTTTATTTAAAATTTTTAATTTTTTTCCTAACAGGGGTAAAATTTGACAGAGATTCCAAAAATCTAACTTTCGAAGTTCGGGATTCCCAAACATAATTGAAATTTGGCTTTTTGATGTTTTGTTAGTTTTGGCATTTTTTCACACGTCAAATTTTACAAAGTTGCAGTGAAACCAATTATTTATTACGATAAAATAATCATTTTTTTACTCAGAAAAATATATGACGTTGCTGCAACTATGTAAAGCGAGGAAATACTTCGTTATTTCTTTCATACTAAATAAACCCTTTTAAGGTTCCTTGAAATTTAAATAACTGCTGGCTTTACAAAGTTGTAGTGAAACCAATTATTAATTACGATAAAATAATCATTTTTTACTGAAAAAACCTATGATTAAAAACTAAAAGTGGATCCAAAAATAATTTTTCAAAATCTGGAGTTTAAAAAAGATATCTCACTTTATCTCACTTTAAGTGAAAAGTCAAAGGAAGAACATTGGAAAAAAGCATTTTATTTTTTCTTCTGTTTGGGTCTGCCGTGAATTGGAAAAAATTTTTCGGAAAGATTTTTTAAAAGGAAAGATATTTTTAAGTGAACAACGAAACAATAGCTTTTCGTTAATTGCGCGAAAAGAGCGAATTCAGAAAAGTAACAAAAGATTTTTTTAAATGTTTTTTAAAGTGTTAATTACTTGCTGCTAAAACTTTTATTATTAAAAAGAAAGATATCTTTATTCTACTGCAGTTGAATGACGGCGGTTTCTAATCAAATACAAAAAATTTTTTATCTCTGTATTTTTCTTTTATGTATGATATTTCTCTTTCTTCAAAATCGGTTAGTCAAATTTTTAAAATTTCTGGAAAAAATAGGTTTATGGATAATTCTTTTTTTGAACCTCAATATAAAAATACAAGTTTTTACTGTATATTGATGTTTAGGATATCTATCAACAAGACCGATTTTTTAAGTGATAATGTAACTTCTGTTAAACCACCTATCCCAGAGGAAAAATTTCGTTGTCCAAATAATACAACATATTTCAAAAATTTCAAAACAAGTTTGGTAGCCCTAAATGAAATAAATATGTCTGAAGCACATTTTGAATCATGCATAAACGAATCTGAAATTATTAAACAAAATAATTTAAATATTTCAAAAATTCCTGGTTTTCCATTTATTTCCAATTCTTTTCAAAAAATTGGTTATGCAAATTTTTTTCGAAGTTTATCAAAATGGCAATATTCAACTGAAGTAGATAATATTAAAGTTGATGAAGTTGAATGTGGGGATATAATATTTGTTACACAACATTTTGTCAATTATTTCTGGGAAATTTATCATAAAAAAATTAAAAATAAATATATTTTAATTTCACATGAAAGTGATTATCCTGCTGGATATCCATGGCATCTTATGTATTTGGATCATAAAAATATTGGATATTGGTTTGCACAAAATGTTGTTGCAAAGTAAACCATTCATTTAAATTTAAAATCTTCTAAAGAGTCCCTTTTTTAGACATCCAAAACTTGAACCAATCCCAATTGGAATTTTACCATCTCCAATAGAATCATTTGAAACACTGTATGATACAATAAAAAATAACGTTGTTCCATATTTTAATAGAACAACACTTTTATATTTAAATATTTCTCCTGGAACTAATAAAAATAGAACTGATACAATACAATTTTTTAAAACATTTTTTAATGAAAATTCTACAAATGTGATAATAGAAGAAAGTAGAATTCATTGGAAACATTATCTCTGGAAGCTTGGAAATTCACAATTTGTTTTAAGTCCTCCAGGTAATAAATGTTTCAGATGTGTGTCTTTTTAAGAATACCAATAACCTACTTTTTTATATTTAATTTTCAGGAAATGGAATTGATTGCTTTCGAACATGGGAATTTCTTGCAATGGGAGCAGTTCCAATTGTATTAAAAAGTGAATTACAACCATTATATGATGATATGCCTGTAATGGTTGTAAATGATTGGAATGAAGTTACAGAAGAAAGCATGAAAAAATTTTCAAGAAACAAATTAACAGAATTTGATAAAGGTGGTGTACCTTTAAGGCCGAAATTATGGATCAGATATTGGATAAATCGAATATCAAATTTTCGGTCAAAATTTATTAAAGATTCCTGTTAATAATTTTACAAAAGTTATTAAACAAATTTTAATCTTTCTTGTACATGTTTTATAGTCATAATTATACTCTATTTCCATTTCAAAAACCATTTTGTTTCCTTTCTAAAACGAGTTTGATCGCAGAAATTGATAAAAAACAAATATTACAGGGAAAAGAAAAAGTTTCGACTTTTGCATTTATAAAAGAAAGGAACTGAGGAGATAAATGGAGACACATTTTTTTTAAACAGTTTCACTATCGTTTTTTCCAACTTTAAAAAATACCATTTGTATTTGTCAAAAGTTAAAAAAACTCATTTTTTTAGCTATAAATAGCAGGCGATATTGTGTGCTACTTGATTATGCTAAAAATGACATTTGTTGGAAAGGGAATGTAAAAATTGTCAGGAATACGTTTAAACGTATGAAAAATCATTTGAAATAGGTTTTGGGCGTTTAATGAAATATCATCTCGGAATGTTCCATTGTGAGATCCGAAACATGATTTTTAGGCAAACATTTTAATGCATAATTTCTGTTAAATATCAATAAAATAATTTCCACTAAATATAATAGGGAAATAATATTAAAAAAATTATTTATAACTTTAAAAAAACAAAACACTTTTTGTCCTTTGCACAAGGAGCAACAAATCGGAGGTAAATGAGAAACAGAGAAAGGATCGATTCTCGAAAACGAAAAATCGTTTTTATCAATTCCCTCCGTAAAAAATCTATGACAATTTGAAAACTCTTTTTATACTTGTTTTCTTTTCCCATTCTGTATTTATTGATTAATGCGTGAAAAACAAATAATAAAAAATGTTTATTATCAAATTTTAAAGATTTGCATGAAAAATATTTACAAACTGCTGTGATAAAAGAGTTAAATGATGAAATCTGTTTAAATTGGTAACATTTTCTGCTTGCAATTTTTGATACACTGAATTTTGGAGTGCAATCATTTTTGCCGTTTTTGTTTCAGAAAGTCCATTAAATTTTAGTTGGCAATAACAAAGAT
>JAQIXH010000599.1:0-12189 GCA_034700145.1 Panagrolaimus detritophagus | reverse complement strand
TGGAAAAAATTGGAACAAATTGGAAAAAATTGGAAAAAATTGGAAAAAATGGGCGGAAACTTTTGTCACCCATTGTAAATAAAAATTCATCAATTTTACTTTGTTTAACTTTTATGACCACAATTGATTCAATTTATTAAAATATGCATCTGCAGATTCTTTCATCGGAGAGTTTCTAACTTCTAACGTTTGTATTTTTATTTCTGTTGTTTTAGAAGAATAAATCCATTTTTGCAAAAATCTTGCAAGTCCCATTTCCCATGTTGCTGCAGGGCTTACAGCAATTGCCTTTGTAATTGTAAGGGAAATAATTAAACAGCAAATATCATACCACTACAAAAATTAATAAAAGATCGTGAGAAAGTTCTATTGAAAGGCACACTTTTCAATGTACAAAAACTTACAACGTGATAACAGCCGACAAGATATGGCCATGGGAAATTTAAATAATATAATGAAATTAAAAATGTTGAAGAAATTATTCCAAAAAATGTTGAAGCAAATAAAGCTGGATTAAAGCTGCGCAAAAATCGGAGGTTTCGAGCAGTCTAAAAAGCGGGATTAATTAAAAAAAATTGAATCATGTGTGTAAAAGAATACAAAATTAAAGGAATTGTATAATGGAACGTCTGAACTTCGAGATTATATCTTTAGAGATCGTTTTTTGGATAAAATGTTCATTACAAAAAAAAGACGCAAAATTTTGAAATAAAAATATAAAATTTCATCTTTTTACAACGCTGAAAAACATTGATAGTAACGGCAAAATCTTGCTTTTTATTTTTCAGTGTTACTATGATTGTTTTTAAGCTCGTAGAACTTTTTGCTTTCAAAAATTTTAATTTGTAAGTTGTTGCATGCATTTTTGTCAACTATGAAAGATAAGAAACTGTCAAGATAAATTTTTCGTTTTTTTTAACTTCAAACAAAATTATAATGCAGAACCAAAACTCAGCGAAACGATAAAACTGAAAACTGTGATAGGAATGCAAAATTTTTAGTTTCGTTATCTTTGAGTTACTATCGATAAAAATAAACTTTCATTTTGTGAAAAAAAAATCGTTGCTAAAAGTTTCTATTTTTGATACAAATTACATTTTCGCATTTTCCACGTTTTTCAAAAATACAATTTTTGCAAAAAATACGTTTTTCAAAAGCTTTCTTATAATTTGTAGTTTAATAAAAATAAACATAAAATAAAATATTAACCCCTTTTTTGCAAAACATCACTTCACACTATGGTCACATCCCCCACATTTAAATCAATTTAAAAAAGTTTTTGAAAATATATTACCTGATGTTTTATGGTTAAATTTGAACTTTCACCAAATTTTCGGAGCTTTTTATTTTCAGCTTCAATAACCTTTGACAACTAAAAAAGACAGCAGATGATAATTAAATTTTAAAAAACAGACTTTAAAACTTACAAAACAACTAAAAATTTGTAATAATAAAATTACAATGTCAAAAATAAATATAATTTGTTGTGCTAAAAAATTAGATTAAAAATGTTTTTGGCAGGTGCAAAAATCAAACCATTAATTTCAACAATGATCATGGCAGTGGAAACTATAATTACAATAAATCCAAAAATTAGAATAAATAAATATGAATAATTTTTAAGGAATTTTGGATAATATGTAATAAAAAAGCAATCAATTGAAAAAAAGAGCATTGTTATTCGAGTAAGACTGGTACTTGAAAGAAGGAAAGCATGTAAAATTTCAACAAAAATATTTGTTGGTGGAAAATTTAAGTGTAAAGTTATAGAATAATAAATTATTCCATAAATGTTGTGAACTGTTTGGGACATTAGATATGCGATAACAAGGAATCTAAAAAGGAGTTGTATTCAACATTTTGCAATAAGATATAAAAATTGTTGTAATTTGAAATTTTTTAATTTTGCATGTTCGACATAAAAAAAATTTAATTTTAGTAAAAGGGCTAAAATTATCTTCATCCAACAAAAACCCCGTACCCGCATGTAAAATGATTCCTTGAAAGCGTTGCAAGAAAATGTATCCATTGAAAGACTAAAGTTAATGATGAAATAAATGCAATAACTTGATTCACTTGAAATATTATAGAAACAACAGAATCCATTTTATTCTTTTAGTTTTAATAAACTATTATTTTTAGTTGCATTTGCAGGTGTAAAAATAAACTTGACAAAAATTAAATTTAAAGCAAAAAACGCCCTTTTAATATATTTATGGTTTTTTATGTTGAAAGCAAAATTCCCATGCTGTGGTTTTGTATTAAAAGTTGAAAAACTTTTTATATAAAAAACAAGATTTATTTTATTACAAACTACTTTTTTTCTGGTTCATTTTTCGATGTTTATTTATTTTTCGATGTCAAATTAAATCATCCAGAACAAATTAAGCACTTCATTTTACATTGTAATATTTACAAAATCCTTTTTATATAAAATTCGGAAAAACTTTCATCATTTTCAATTTCACCTTTGTTTTTTAAACGCATTATAAAACTATATTATATTTAATGGCCTTTTTCTCTACATTATCTTGATGATGACAAACCTTTAAACTTTTCATGGTGTTTTTTAAAATCAAATTTCAATTAATTTATTTACAAAAAAGATTTAAAATATTTAAAAAAGCAATTTTGATGAATTACAAAATGTTTTACGAGAAAAATAAGAAATGCAAAAAAATGAAAGGTCTTCTCGCCAAAAACTAAAAAAGATGACGAATGCGATTGTAACGAAAATAAAGAAAGAAAATAGAGCACCTTTATACCAACTGTTGTCACATTTGTTGCTGCCAAAGCTTTTCTGTTTAAAAATGAGACAAAATTATCTATCTGGAATTAAATTTAATATCTTTCTTTTGCCTTTTTATATGCATATTTTCTTTGTAAGTTTTTACATATTAGTATTTCACACAACGTGGAAAGAAGATGCGCATTATAAGAGATATGCAATAAATTATGAAAATACAGTAAAAATGGTTTCAATTTTCCCGTAATTCCCGCAGGAACATATTTCAGGATGTCTCTAGTTTTTTTTGAAGCAATTTTGAAGTCAATTTTTATATCTTTAAAAGAATTTATTTCCAATCCAAAAAAATCAACATTTTTTCTTGAAATTTTATAAAAAAGTTTTATTTGTACTTTTACTGTATTATATGAACATCCTTAATGCAACACAAAATATTTGAGATTTTTTCATTTAACAATAAATTTTAAAAATTCATTTATTTATAAGTTCGTCAATTCGTTCATATGATATATACAACAATAATAGAAATAATTTTTACAACAATAATATTCTTTTAAAAATAAAACAAAATATTTGAGATTGATTCATTTAATTTTAATATAATTAAAACATTTCTTTTTTATGCTCGATGTGGTGAATTTCCTGCTGCACTGCTAACAGTATCACCTAAAAAAAGGAATAAAATTAATATTAATCTTTTAAACACAACTAACAGCTTTGACTTACTTAATTTTGCTTGTTGTTGTGCACAAGTTTCTTGTAAACCAGGTGAACCAGCTTTTGCAACATTTTCGGCAGCCTTTTCAGTTGCTTGTGCAATTTTATTTGTTGCTTTTGCATCAATATCTCCAGTAACATGTGATTCAGCAATAATCGTCTTTCCACCAGCTGT
The DNA here is from genome assembly GCA_034700145.1 of Panagrolaimus detritophagus. Lineage (NCBI taxonomy): Eukaryota > Metazoa > Nematoda > Chromadorea > Rhabditida > Panagrolaimidae > Panagrolaimus > Panagrolaimus detritophagus. Next base: position 8,551 of record JAQIXH010000599.1, on the reverse strand, counting down.
TACACCAGCAATGACATTTGTTGTTGCTTCAGTTTTGTAATGAAGATTTGAGGCATCAACACCAGAACCAAGAATAGTATTTTCAGTTTCAGCAGAAGTATCAATTTCTTTTTTAGCTTCTTCAATCTTTTCTTGTCCAGCACCAATTAAACCTTTTGCACTTCCAAGAAGATTACTAATTCCAGCAGTAACATTTTCAACTGCACCACTTGCCAAACTTTTTGTTGAATCAACAAGTGTAGAGGCGCCTTGTTGAGCAGATTCTACAATTGTTGAGGCGGTTGAAACTGTTGAATCTTTAACAGTTGTGGCAGCATTTTTTGTTGTATCAGCAACGGTGCTGACAGCTGATGAAGCAGTATCAGTTACGGTATGGCCCACAGAAGAAGCTGTATTCACAACGGCATCACGAGCCCCGGCGGCTGTATTGATTACAGCATCTCGAGCACCAGCAGTTGTATTGACTACGGCATCCCGAGCCCCAGCGGCTGCATTTGCACTGGTATCAATTGCATAAATTGTTCCGTCTTTTGCTTTATCAATGGCAATAACAGTTCCATCAAGGACAGCTCCAGCAACTGCTTGGGCTCCATGGATTGTTGTCTCTTTGACGGCTCCAACAAGATTGCCTGCAGTTTCAGCTACGGTATTTACAGCAGAAGAGGCAGTTTCAGATACATAAGTTCCGGCGGCTTTTGTTTTATCAACAATAACATCACGTGTGCCAGCAGCGACATTTGCGGCGGTATCAACAACGACATGTGCTCCATGGACGACATTTTCAGTTACAACATGTCCAGCTGCTTTTGCATTTTCGAGGGCAGCATTACCAAGGGCAGATGCATTGTTGACAACGGCATCCTTTGTTGCAACAGCACCTAAATAGTGATTTGTTTAATCTCCATAATTAAAAATAAATATTGGAAATCTTATGATTTCTCCCGTTTTTAAGAAAAATGTGCTTCATGTGGATTTAAAGTAATGAAGGTTAAAGTTAAAGTAATATCTTTTTATGCAGTTTTCAGAAAAACACAAGAAATGAAAACTACTATTTTAAAGCTACAACTTTTTACTATCATTTTTTTAAATCACTAAGAAAAGCTTTTTTGTATCAAAATATGGTTTTTTGTTTACTTATTTTTAAAAAAGAAAATTAATAGATTTTTTCAAAATAAGTACAGTTCAGAAGTTACTTAACTTGAAAAATCTTTAGTTGTGTTGATCGTCCTAAATCTAAACCAATTATGGAAAACTAAATCTTAAGTAATATTTAAACCGGGTTAAATTTTTTATCCTCGCTTATCTTCTACCTTGTTTGAAAAGGCATAAAAATCGAATAAAAGTTATTTGTTTGAAAAAAAAATTAGTTCAAGTTTGAATTTAGGGAGAAATCAAAGATTCTTCAGAAAATTTTAAAATAACTAACTAACCGGAAACAGTATAATCACGAGCAGTTGCAGCAACTTCTCCACTTTTATCAACTGCATAAATGGCACCATCTTTGGATTTGTCAATTGCAGTTACAGTTCCATCTAAAACTGTGCCGGCAGCGCTACGGGCAACTTCACCACCTTGTTCTGCTGCATAACCAATATTTTCTTGAGCTTTTGTTGCTGCTTCGGCACCCAATTCCCGAGATCTGGCAACAACTTCTCCACCGACATCGGCGACATAATTTGCAGCTGATTTAAGATTTTCTCCAACCATTGAAGCGACTTCTGGGGCTTTATCAACGGCATAAATTGCGCCTTCTTTTGCTTTTTCAATCACAACTTCTGCACCAGAAAGTACAACAACGGCAGCATTTTTAGCAGCTGCAGCAGCTTGTTCTCCAATGGTTTCTGCGACTTCACTTCCACGTCTAGCAATTTCATCGGCTTTTTCTTTTGTAAGTTTAGCATAATCTGAAGCGACTTCACTTGCGTCCGAGGCCTTTTCTTTTGCTACTTCGATTCCATGTTGAACATTATCAGAAGTAGCATCTGCAACATCTCGCACCTTTTCTTTTCCAGCTTCAACGTATTCTCCAGCTTTATCTGCTGCTTGTCTGGCTTGTTCTTTAGTTTGATCAATGCCATGTTGGACTTTTTCTTTTCCTGCTTCAACATAATCGCCAGCTCTATCAGCCGCTTGTTTTGCTTGTTGTTTAGTTTGATCAATGCCATGTTGAACTTTTTCTTTTCCAACTTCAACTCCATGTTGAAGATTATCTGCAGCATTATTGGCAGCTTGTTTAACTTGTTGTTTGTCATGATGAATGTCTTGTTCAATATCAGTATTTCCTTTAACTTTATCAGCAAATGATACACCTTGATCAAGAGTTGAATGTTCAATAATTTCATGCTTTTCTTCAACAGTTAATGGACGTTCATGTACAACAGTCATTGGTGCTTCAACAATAACGTGATGGGTTTCATTGCGTGGATTTTCAACAACTTCTGAATTATAATCAATTGGACTGCTTCGAGTATTTTGAACAGTTTCTTTTGTAGAAGATGAAATTTCATGAGCTTGTTGTTTAGCTTTTTGTCCAGCTTCTCCAATTGCATCACTTGCATCTTTTGCCATTTCTTTGGTTCGATCAGCAGCGTCATGTGCATTTTCACGAGTTTTATCAATAACATTTTGAGCTTTGCTTGAAGCAGAATCTGCCAATTCACCTGCTTTTCCAGCAACATTATCTTTAATTTCACCAGCTTTTTGTGACGCTGCATCTACCAATTCAGAAGCCTTTTCTTTGCTCGCACCAAATAATTCTTTGCCTTTTTCAATTGTTGTTTGTGTTGCACTGTAAATATTATCTCCGGCAGCTTCCAATGCATCCTTTGATGCGTCAATAATAATATCAGCAGAATCCATTACAACAGGTTTAACTTGTTCACCAATTTGTTGTATCCCAGCAACAGCATCTTTTGCCATTCCAAGGGCAACATTTGCACCGTATTTAACATTATCGGCAAGTTGATTTGCTGTTGCTTCTGCAGCGATCGAAGCATTATGTGAAGGGCCAGTAAATGTAGGGCCTAGAATTTAAATTAAGGTCTTAGAAAGAACGTTTGCCAAGGTATGGTACCTGTTTTTTCTGTATCAGTATATTGTCCAACTTCAACACCGGTTCCTGAATGGCCTTCTTGATAAACTTCAGTTTTGATAGAAGTTTCAGTAACTTTTGTTACAGGAGCATTAGTTAATTTATGTTCTTGAATAAATACATTTTCGCCAACATCTGCAGCTTTACTGGATTGCAAACCAACACCCGTATCTACAATAACAAAAAGATTTTGAAAAATAAGTAAATAATTTATATTTTTATGTACAAATAATAGTATAGACAGACAGAAATCAAGAAAGACAAAATCATTTTAATCACTATCACTATCATCTTCTTGTTCTTCCTTATTTTCTTTAATTTCATTCGAACTTCCCCAAACACCAGAAAACCAAGACCCAACTTTTTCAGAAACATTTTGTGAAGCAATTTTTGCAGATTGAAAAGCAGTTGCACCAGTATTTTTAGCTTGTTCTAAGATAACAGGTCCTTTTGTACGAGCTTGATCAGCTATAATAAAGACGATAGATAAAACACCCTATAAAAGAAAATCAGCAAACCCATTTCATTAGCAGTTTCAGAAACTTTTGTTCCTACAGCAGATGTCGAGATATATTCATATGTAGAACAAGCTAGAAGACCGTAGAAAGATGATAAAAAAATAGACAAAGAGGTGTTACAAACCAGCAGAAGATACAGTAGATGCAGCAGATGTAGCATAATCTTTTCCTTTTTCAATTAGAGATGGTTCAGTTGAAGTTGGATTAGTATCAGAAGATTCAACAGCTAAAAGTTAGTAAAAAAAAATAAACAGTTACTGTAACTCTCAATCAAATCCATAATCTCCCAAAAAAATTTAGATAATTATTTATTTGTTTTTTAGGTATAAAACACACAAGTTTAAAAAAGGCACACATATAAAAAAACATTGATTCAACAAGCAAAAAACCCCAAAACAAAAAAAAAAGATTTCATAAAAGTGGGTTAGCCTGGATTAAGATGTCAATGAGATTTTAAGAACCTGAAATATAATTAATACTCATATCTGATTATTAGAAAAACATAATAAGAAAGAGGAAGGAATTAAAAAATAGAGGATCTCCAATTAGATATAAACTCCCCAAGACAAAATTACTTACTAGAAGTTTCCTTCTTTTTTGCAATTTCTTCTTGAATTTCTCGAGTAATTTCTGCATCCTCTTGTGGAGTTGGAATTAACATTGGCATAACATTATCCTTTTTAGCAGATTCTTCAGCTTTATTTTGCATTTTATCGGCTAAAAATTGGATAAATAAAGTTTTGTGTCAAGATAAAAAGTTACAAAGAAGAACATACCAAGATTGTCAACAGTTTTCTTAACGTTATCCATGTTGATTAAAGTAATAGTAGTAGTAGTAATATACAAATAATTTTTTAAATTCTAAAAAAGTAACAAACAAATTAGAGAGAGGAAAAAATGTAGAGCAACATGCACGCAAACAAAAATAAACACGTAAACAAAAAAATTCTTTGTCAAACTTGAGATAGAATTTTTTCAGTTGTTAACAATGATAAAAAGTTTAAACACAAAAAAAAGCTTTCCATAAAGCTTATCCACGAACAACCTCATCCAACAAGAACAAATGGCAAAAAATGAAATCAAAAAACAATATAGAACCTTCTTTCTTCAAAGTCGTAAACAAAAAATGAAATAATCTGATGCAAAAAAAAAGAAGAAAGAAGGAAAACAACTGACTATATTTTTTCAATTTTCAGCAGTAAACAACAAAAAAAAGATGCAGAAGCATTAAAAAGGCGGAGAGAAAAAAAGAAAAAATTGTGTTGAAAACAAAAAAAAATTGGAGCAAAAAAAGAAAAGAGTAAAAAAAAGAAAACATCCACAAAAAATGACGCTTACGAAATTTAACGAAAAAATAATAAAACAATTTTGAGCAAAAAAAATTAAAATCTTTGATGGGAAAAAAGTCATCAAAGAATGTACGATTAAAATTTTTTGTACACAGAAAATGCATGGTTTTATTTTTTTGAGTCAAATGATGACAGAAAACTCATGTCAAAAAAAGAGATCACAAAACAGCTGTTTTGTTTATATTTTTTAGTGGTGTTTGGTCGCTTTAAAAAAATACTTATTTTTTGCAAAAATAATAATAATAAAAAAATGAACGACGAAAAAATGTGATATTTGTTTGTTTAAAAATTGCAGCTGTTATTTAGCTTTAAAGTTATTGGTAACAGATTTTTGTTTTAAACTTTAAGGATAATGTGTCTGACAGGGATATAAGAGATATTGGATAACAAATGTGTTCCTCAAAAAATATTTTACACAAATTTGAGACTTGAAAAAATTCTAGCAAACACAGAAAAATGAGAGTAAGAAAAATATTCAAAACTTTGTAAAACAAGCTTACTATCCATTTACTCCCAGAACAATATTTCTTAAATTTTCGCTTCAAAACAAACAAAACAATCCATTCTAATTTCAAATCGGTTCAAAAAATTTTATTTGAACGCAATTTTTTATTGATTATTCAAGAACACAATCAACAAAACAACATTGAGAAACATAAAAATGAGAAACAATTTCTATAAATCCAACATTTATATATACAGTTTTTTAATTATTTCATCATTGATCAGCTAAATTTTTAAGGGGCGTTCATCTAAAAAAGTGAAGCGATGAATTTGTTTATTTGTTGCTGACACAGAAAAAGAAGGAAAAAAACAACAAATCGAAGTCCGCCGTACTCATTTTTTTTCAATGTTTTTTTCAATGATCTTTGAGATCTTTCAATTTTTATATTTTTCGAAACAGGGTTGAAAAAAAAACAACAAAAACGCATCCTTTCTTTTTTTACAGCTCATTTTATTTCTTTCGAAACATTTAAAATATTTATTTTTGACGTTGAAAAAGGGAATTGAAAAAAAAATGACTGATAAATAACAAACAAATAAACAAAAAAAAACCAAAGAGAATCAAAAAATGCTTTGTTTCTTTGTTAGTTTTAAGCAACGTGTCTCTCTCCCGATTATTATTATTATTTTTGTTTGTTTAAATTTTAAAAGTTTTTTGTTTAAAAAAATGATATCCGTATTTTTGCTCTCTAAAAAAAGTTAAAAAATGTCAGATTTGATGAAATCTGTTTTTTAAATAATAAATAAAAAATTTTATGTGAAAAACAACTTTAAAAAACGAGAAAAAATAATTATCCTTTTTTAGAGGTTGTTATTTTTACACACACCACTTTTTGAAGTTGATGTAGTGAAATTTTGTTTATTTATTATTTTTTAATTTTTGTGAACCATAAAGATTACAAAATTTTTTGAAGTGTGACATTCTCAAAAAAAGTTTTTTATTGTCTGATCAAAAAATTCAATGAACATTTTTACACCAAAATAAGATGTTTTTGAAACATAACTACAAATTTTTGATTTAAAATAATATAAAACACAAAATCAATTTATCAAAATTGTTTACTGTTTTATCGGAAAAATAAAAAGTATACGTTAGCCATGTCGTCCATAACCCTAAAAACCAATAATTGCAAAAGTCAAAAAATTCAGTTTTTTTAAAAGTATTAAATTTTGTAAATTAATATTTATGGATTAAGAGTTTACCATTTTTAATTTTCTAATATCCAAAGTTAAAAATTAGCAAAAAGTGAAAAAATTTGTGTAAATTTATCATGGCAATGCGCCATTTTACCAATAATTAATTCCGTATAATCCTTTTCAATATTTGCCAAATAAATGTGCCACGTTCAGCTCATTTTTCAAATTTTAATGTTAAAACAAGATACGTTCATCATTTTTTCAAACTTTCGCAAAAAATGTAATTTTGGCACCAAAAAACGCAGAATTTTTTTAATGAATAATAATTGATAAAAGATTTAATAAAAGCAATATTATTGATAGCAAAGATATTGAAAAAATCAAAAACCAGAATACCGTAATTTTTTCGTCCGACTTTTTCATTCACCGACCTTAGTGATTATTCCTATCAGATGCAGAATGTTTTTCTGATTTTAATAGTATATAAAACTAAATCACAAAAAATCGCAGGAAAAAAATTCACATTTTAATGTGAATTTTAAAAAATACAAAAAATCTTATTTTGCTTGTGAACGTATCTAGTTAAAACTCATAAAAATGGATAGCTTAAATGAATTATTTGATTTATTTTTAGCAGAAATGGTAATATGTTTGTTTTCGTAGGAGTTAAGAATTAATTTTAAATGTTCAAAGAAAATATTTTGGAAAAATAACCAAATGTTATTTTCAAAGCTTAATTTTATTAACCTTAAAATTTTAAAATTTTTGCATGCTAGTGAAAAAGAAATTTATAAAAGCAAAATTGTGTTTACAAAATTAAACCACAAAATTTTCATACGACTACATTGGAGATAATAAATCGTTGGAAAACATTGGTTTTAGTTGTGTTTCGGTGACTAAATTTCAGAAATCTGAGCCCTTTGTAATGACAAACTTTGGTAAGCTTCGAACCCAAAATGTCACGATTTATAACGAAACATCATATGAAAGTGATTATATTTGTTATATTGATGGTATAAATGTCAGAGATATTTACGATAACCTTATAAGTCGATACGAGCTTTATTCTATAAACGAATTTGACTGTTCAATTACAAATTTTGTACATATGTTTACAAAATATAAAATTTCATATATATGTTTTTCATTAATATTTCTTATTATTATAATTTCAATTTTTGGAAAAATTAAAGAAAATTATCGTTGGTTTATTTTTAATCAAGCAATATGGGATTTTTATATATGTTATACTTCAATGTGTGGAAATGCAATCAGTCGAAAAATTTTATTAAAATCAGACGAGAGTGTTTGCGTTTTTTTCCTTTTCTACTATAACACTTATTGTTATAAATTTTTTGTACATTTGGCAATAAAAAATTTATATGCTTCATTATTGCTTTTATCATTTTCACGATTTTTATGTTTATATTTTACAAGATGTTACAAAAAAATAACAAGAAATGGAAGGATATTCTTTTTTATTGCTTTTTTTAATTTATTTCTTATTTTCTGGCAATTTGATCAAATATTAGAATATATTGCAATACGTATGACTCCAATATGCGCTAAATTAGAAAAATTGGGTGACAAAATATGTATAAATGAAGCTTCGGAAACATTTGTTGGAAAAATTGTTGATGTAATAAATCCAGTCTTTTCTGAAATTTTATTTTATAAATCAACTGCATTTTTAATACTTTCAATTTTTTCAACTGCTATGCTTACAATAAAAATTGTGAGACAAGCAAAATTTCAATACAAATCAAATCGAAAACAATTTTATCAATCTCTTCGAATTTTTATTGTTATTTTTATACAAACTTTAGTTAATACTGTAATGTTTTCTATGAAAATAATTAATGATCTTTCATTTGACCACAGCGTGCTGTTTGTTGCGTTTTTAACTTTTTGCCAAAAAAAATTTTTCTCAAAAACTACTCTTTTTGTTTTTG
>JAQIXH010000598.1:0-12195 GCA_034700145.1 Panagrolaimus detritophagus | reverse complement strand
GATTGATAAAACTGCTGCAGAAAAGTTGGTAAGCAATTTTAGCTGCTACATTGTTATTGAAAAAGTTTAATAATCTGATATACTTTTAGCCTCCAATGATTCGTAATATTGTAACTCGTGTAGCTGAAAATGATGACAATTTTCAGCCTGTTAAAATTCCTACAGTAAATTTTTCAACCTCAGCTGTTCTAGTATGTTTTAACACTTATACATGCATCCTTAACATTGATAATTTGCAGATGAAATCTACATCGAATACAATAACCGAATGTTTATCAAGCTTTAATTCAGATTCACGTCCAACATATTTTAATCGTTTGTTTTGTTTGTTCATATTCGCGCTGATTTTACTTTTAGCTTTAAAACCTTCAACAAGTTCTTTTTCGGCAGAAGCTACAGTATCTCTTCCAGCAGAATTTAATCCAAATATTCCACCACCAATGCTTCCAACAACAACAGTACCTGAAACGAGAAAAAAAGATGCTGATGATCCAATAACTCCCGTTCAAGCATTGCTACGAAAATATTCAGTTGATGATGGTTCAACAAAAGCTGAAACTCGATCATGTTACCCTGATAAGAATGTCCGAGAACAACATCAAAAACAATTAGATCGAAATCGACGTGCTAAAGCAAATACGCTGTAAGTTTTTTTGTTTATTCTTTAAAGCTTTGTTTGAATAGTGTTTTTTCAGAGATGATAACTGTCGCCGACCACGAATATTTTTTCCATCAATTCCAACACCAACAACAAGAAGACGTTCAAGATCTCGTTCACCACATAATAGTCCATTACAAAAACAAGATTATCAAAGACTACAAAATGCAACTTTGTCAAAATCAAAATTCTCAAAAAGTACTTATGATTCATGAATAAAAATTCAATTGTATAATACTGATTACTTTTGTGTTTTAAAAAACTTTTATTTTTATGCTGTAACAAAAAATTTTCTTTGTGCATAAAAACAAAATTATTTTTATTAGAGAGTAATGTGTAAAAAAGTTTTTTGACTTAAATAGTATTTTTTCTAAAATGTTCAAAAAGTTTTTATACTGTAATAGTTTTGTAAATATGATTCGGCTCACAGTTACCGTATATTGTTTCCTTTCTTTATCAGCGATACGAAGTTTTTAAAAATACTATTAGAGAAAGATAATATCAAAAGATAGATATAAATTAATTCAATAGAGAAAAAAACTAAACAGACATTGATCGTTTAGGATGTTTCTTCTTTATGTATAAGAAATTTCTTTTTTCCAAATGTAAAGCAATAAGATAATTGAAATTGAATGATAAAAGATTTTTAAGGAAATTTTGTTCACGTAAAAGATCATTAATTTCTGGATTTAATTGAAAACTAATAAGAACATCGCAAACAACATCAGCATTTTTCTAAAATTCAAAGCATGGACTTCAAAACTGTGAAAAAACATGCTGTAAAAAAAATTCTTACCAAAACAAAATCAACCATTAAATCACCTTTAAATAAAACTGCATTTGACATATTTCTGAGTACCAAATTTGAGATTTTTGCATGATGTTTCAAAGAAACTAATGAAGAAAATGTTGTTGGAGTAGTAAAGCTTTTATAAATCCTAAAAAATTAGATAGTTTATAAACTATTAAAAATTTGAACAAAAAACTTACGTAATAGATTTTGCATTTGGAACTTCAATAATAATACCTTCAATAGGGATAAAAGTATCTTCTCCATCATCAGCAAAAATACCTTTAATCTTCAATTCTTCAATTGTACCAGCTTTGGTTAACATCAAAAATTCACTATGTTTAATATAATCACATAATTCCAATTTTTTTATAGTACAATGAGAAAAAGTTGGAAGAGTATTTTGAACATTGTATGTAGAAATTAAAGTGAAAGAATCAGAGATCCAAAAATCAACAAGCTTTTTTAAAGCAGTATTTGAAGCACGAATGATAGTTATTGTTGGATTAAGAATTTCTGGTCCATCATCATCAACAATTTCAAGATGACGAATAATATTGAGACGAAATTTAGAATAAAAGAATTTACAGCATTGATAAAGTTTAATTAAATGTTCAGGTTTAAGATTCTTAAAGAAATAATCCATAATTGGGGCTTTGAATGCAAAATGTTGACGAACCATTCCATCAGTATTGAAAGTCAACATGATTGACTAAAAAGAAAATATTAATGTTTATAAAATGTTGTTAAGAAAAATATGCAAAAAATTAACAAAGTCAATTCTGTCAAAAACAAAATGAAATTTTCTGATGCAAATTTTTTGTGTGCAACCCTTTTTGGCAAAATGTGAATCAACAGTTCGCACAGCAAAACGAAAAAATTTTTGCTAGTATTATTCTTTTCAAAATTTGAATTCTAAACAAACAATTATTCGTCTTCTGAAGACGGTCTACAGAAAAAATGTGTGCTGTAATACTAGGGATATGATACAGTACCTTGACGAAAAAAAAACGACAGTATTGGACGGTATGGCAATAATACTGATCGAATTCAGTCTAATTAATTTGAGAAATGTTTATGACTATGCCTTGTACCATAGGAATGCAAAAAAAATTATTTACATGATTTTTAACCCCCGGTATCGACTACGGTATTCCATAAATACCGTGAATTTTTTGGAATACCGTACTCGATGCCGTGCTTTAAAAATTATGTTTATAATTTTTTTTTGCATTTATATGGTGTCATGCATAGTCAAAGACATTCCTCAAATTAATTTGATTGAATCGGACAAAAGCTTATGAAAAATTTTGATAAAATTTGTTTCCTCTTTTGAAAATGTAAAACAAAATGAGTCTAAAAAATGGAGTAATTAAAAACCAAATTGAAACAAAGCAGTTTGATCAGAGATATATATTTATTATAAATAATCATTCACAAAACAAAAGTACATAACAAAACAAAAATCATAAATCTAACAACAAAATCGTGAATCACATTGAACAAAAGAAGTAGTAAAAAAATTTAAATTAACAATTGGTCGATTTCGAGCAGGTAACCAATATTGTCGTGTAATATTTATTTGAGCATCAAATTTTGTTTGATAATATTCATTCTTTAATGGCTTGAATGAAAGAGTGAAAACAGATTTTGGAGCAGCATTATTCTAAAAATATATATTTATAAAATTTAGAGAAAAAATAAAAAAATTTACTTTAAGAAAAGCACAAAAATCTCCAGGTTCAAGGTTATCATTTAATCCAGCAATAAAAAATGTATTAAGTTTTGATTTCAATTTTAAATCAGCTAAAACTGTTGAAGTATTTTTTGTGCAGCAAATATTTGAAGATTTAATATGATTGATTGTAATTGAAGTTGCACTTAAACAATGAGAAATAATATTTTCAAGTGGAAATTCTTGTACATTTTCTTTTTCATTGCTTTCTTTTTCAAAAAAAATATTTACATCTTCCAAATAAAGTTGTCGAACATGTTCAGTTGAAGCAAGAACTTGAAAATCAGAGAAAGATAAATTTTGTCCCCAAATATCAATATGTTTTGCTACACATCGATGAATCTTTGGAATAATAAATTTTGATAAACTTTGTTTATTTGAATTTTGAAAGCTAAAGGTTGTAAGAATGTAAAGATTTTTTAGCTCTTTTGCTTTTGAATGTCCAATTGAAAGTCGCATTGATTTTTGTAAATATTCAAAAGATTCAAGACCATCAGATTTTTGTACAGAAAATTCAGATAAAATTAAATACATATATTTTCCAGGAAAAAATTTGCATGTTGAATGAAGTTTTCGAAGTAAAAAATGATTGGCATTTTTGAAAATATATCCAAGAATTGACAGTGGAAGTAATAGCGTTTGCTCTTTTGGTGGTGAAATTTCTATTATTTTTAAAGAACAATTTGATGAATCCATTTTTGCTGCTCCTAAAAAATAACTTGAATGAAAAAAAATGAAAAAGTTCTTCATCGAACAATTTATTTTTTGGAAAAAGTATTGACCTTTTTCGTTGCATATTTCCTTTGGGGTAAATAAGCATCGATTTCTTTCTTTTCATTATCGACCAAAAAAGAAATAAAATAAGTTTCATTTTTTTCATAGGAGTTTTTAAACTTAATTAATTAAAATTGATTTTTTATGGCAATAAAAATAACAAAGAAAAAAAAACTCTGAAGACAAAAAACTTGTATTTTAAAGTGATAAATCAGCGTCGTCTGATTCAGCGAGCTAAATTCCATGCCTCCCTAGCTCAGTTGGTAGAGCGTTAGACTTTTAATCTAACGGTCAGGGGTTCGAGCCCCCTGGGGGGCTAACTTTTTCTACTAGTAGCAAAAAACTGTAAAATAAAATCTGATTTTTACAAATCAAAATTAGCTAATCGAATTCATAGATAAATAGAATTAATTCCTATCGTCTTTTAAAAAATAATTTTTTTTTGAAGATTTGAATGACCTGTAAAAATTTAAAGGAATGGCATCAAAAAATATTACTGAATAAAAACAAACAAAGTTGTTACAAAATTTTTTCAATACATACGAATTTCTCGAGCCGAACTAAACCTTGGACTGGATTCCTAAAGCTTAGACTCAACAACCTAAATCCTAGACCCAAAAATTTTATTGCTGTTGTTGTAACTAAAATTTAAAAATAAATATGTGATATTTTCCTTTTAATGCAACTGAAAAAGGGAAGATGATGTAATGACAAATCATAAATTGTTGGTCGTTATTTGTTCAAAAAATTGCAAACACTACCAACAGTATAACAACACTAAAAAAGAGATCACAATAATAATAACAAAAGTTAATTAATTTCATTTTCATGTTTATGGATAATAGAAACTGATTTAATTTTGGAAAGAAATTCTTCAGGTATCTGAAAGTGTCATTAATTATTATTATTTTCTATATATTTTAAAGTACCATATGATCCCATCGCCTGGTACTAGTTGAACGCATATTTACACCAAAAATACGCCAGGAACTTTCCCACAAAAGATTTTTATCTTTATCATAAACATGGACTTGAACACCTCCTTTAAAATAAAAATACGTTTAAAAAAATTTCGTTTTAAAGTAAGGAGTTACCTCTAAAGCCAAGAAACCAATGATTTGCTATAAGAGTTGTTTCACCTTCTATGAGACCATGTGGAAAAATCACAATCGAAGATTCCATTGTTCGATTTGATGCAACTTCATCAGGGCCTTTTTTAATGTCTTTCAAGAAAACATTTTCATCGCGGAATTGGGCATACATTACTTGTGCAACTGAAGAAACCATTTGTTGTGAAATTACACGTGTTTGATCATTTTGTGGTACAGCTTGTCGAGCAGTAGCAACTAAATGCTCTGTTGCAGCTTTTACTGCATGTCCAGCAGACTGAAGTTGTTTTTTAGCGGTTGAATTTGTATCAGGTTTAACTTTACATGCAACAAGTAAATGTGAAGCTGAAGATGCAACATGTTTTGCAGCCGAGATTAATTTCTCTTCAATTCCATGTCCCTGTACAAGGCCATTTGCAGCTTCACAAAGTTGATGAACAGAAGCTGCAACAGTTCGGACAGCTGAAATCAGCCTCTCTGACCATTGAAAATCATCTGTTGATAGTTGTGGTCGAGCATCTAAACGTCCTTGAGAGACTAATTCCCGTTGTGCTTCAGATGCTGCTTTGACGAGCAGCTGCACTGCAGAGGCAATTGACTTGGCAGCCGAAAGAATTTGACCGTCAAATGAAAGGTCATCGGAGACTTGCTGCAAAAAGAAAAATATATAAAAATTTAAATAAAAAACATTATGACTCGATTTATATCAATTTTTGAAAAAAAAAATTATGGTTTTAAAATAGGCTTTAAAAATTTTTAATTCAAAAATCTTTGATAAATAATTTCCCCCTTGAGAATCAAATAAAAAATTTGAAATATCAAAAACAATTTTTTTTTCAAGTTATCCAAGGATTCGGATATGTCAGGTTGATATTAAATACACAACCCAAGAATAACAGACATATCAAATCCTTGAATGTCCTTGCAAAATCTGTGCTACCAATTTTTTTAAAACGCTAAAAAAAATGGAGACACCAAAAAAAAGAATGTTTCAAAAAATTTTTCAAAGCACTTGACTCTCAAATTTTCATATATTAAATAAAATTAACTCAGTTCAAAAATGAATAAAATAAAAATTTTTGGGCAATTGAACCGGAAAAGCTACGAACCAAATCGAACAATCACAAATCAAAAAATAAAATAAAATAAACGGGCCCTTCGATGAATGCGACCATCGATATATATCTCCCGATAAAAACACCCGGCCTTTTCCATAGAGAAAAAGAAATGAAGAGAATTTCGGGAAAACAAAAAAGAGGGGCATTTTTTTATTGTGGTATACTTACCCCGACAGTTGGTACATCGCGAGGTTTTAACATTGACAATTTAACGGAAGCTATTTCAATTGAACTTGCAGCACCACGGAGTTCATTTTCGGCATAAATTGTTGCAACTTCCCATCTATCTTGAATTTGGTCATTTAATTCCATGTTTGACAATAAATGACATGAATAATATGCAGCACCTTTCGCAACAGCTTCATCAGGATTTATTTCAATTCGTTGTTCAGAATTTGGAAAAATATTATGCAATAAGTTTTGAATCATTGGTATCCGACTTCCACCTCCAACAAGTAAAATACTATTTATTTCATTTGGTTGAATATCTTTGTCATCTAATGCTATGTTAATAGTGGTTTTAATCTTTCCCATTAAATCATGGGATAATTGTTCAAGTTTTTCACGAGTTATTTTTATGAATGCATCCTTTGTGGTATCGAAATCACTAACATCGAAGCTAAAAAGCAGTAATAAAAAAAAGCTATTTTTACGCCTTTATACCTGTAATCATTAACGGCAGATAAAGCCTCTTTGATTTCTTGACATTTGCGTAAAAGTTTATATTTTTTTATATCAATATTATTAATATTAAATTCATTTTCCAATTTTCGTTTTAAATATTCAAATAAAACATTATCAAAATTTCTTCCTCCAATTTCAGAATCTCCCGATTTGCTTATAATATTAATTTTATCGTTGAAAATTCTGAAAACGCAAACATCTAAAGTGCCACCACCAAGATCAAATAAAAGCATATTCGAATTATTTGGAATTTCACGATCAAAGAAATAAGAAAAAGCAGCTGCAATAGGTTCTGGAAGAAGTGTTACAGAATCGAATTCTGCCAAATTTGCAGCTTCGATAGTTTTTTCACATTGACGATCACTAAAAACTGCCGGAACTGTAATAACAACATTTTTAAGTTTTTTGCCTTGAAATTTTTCAGATTCAATTTTTACATGCTTTAATAATGTCGCTGATACTTGACTTGGTGAAAGTGTTATCAAATTTCCACAATGATTTGTTGTTTCAATTAATGGATTATCATTGTTATCAGATTTTAAAGAAAATGTCCAGCTTGGATCCACAGTAATTTCTGAGAATTTTCTTCCAATAATTCTTTTCACATCAAAAACGGTCGAGTTTAAATAATTGTTTATTCGATCAATAACAATTCTACCACATTTTATATTTTTTTCATCATATCCAACAAAAGAAGGAAGAAGTCGCTGACCAGTGTTATCCAATGGAACAGTTTCAATTACACCTTTGCTTCTGCTTACAGCACAACAGCATCTTGTTGTTCCAAGATCAATACCAATTGCATCATCTTTGATTTTATCCAAGTTCAAATTCTTTGGAATCTCCCAGGAACTACCCATTTTTGATGCTATTCAACTAAAAAATTTATTGTTTAATTTAAATAATAATTATAACCTATAAAATTTGCAAGTATTTTAAAATGTTTAAAATACAAAAAATAACACAATACTTTAAATCAATAAATGAAAAATTGGGTTAAAAAACAACACAATAAAAATAGAGCATAGAAATTTGTGGAAAACAATACACACCAAAAAATGATAAGTAGTGTTTTTTGCAGAGTTATTCGATGGCCAAAACTGCTTATCAAAAACTCTGTTTATGTTAAGCTAAAACGGAGACCACATTTTCTCAAGCAAATTTGTCTTTTGGTCCAAATCAATAAAAGGAAAAGATTTCGAAAGTTCTGAGTGCTGAATTTTTTTTCAGAGTTTTTGTTTGCTAGATATTCGAAAACGTTATGAGACTAGCTTATGATTTACCTCAAAAGACAAAGCTAAAAGATTAAAATAAAATTTTTATAAATAAATATATGTATTTTTCCTTGCAAAGCAGTGGACATTTTCTCTAATTTTAATCACGGTTATTCTTTTTTCATAAAATTTTATTAGGTCTGTGAAGCTTAAAAAAAGTCGAAGCACAGTGAAAAAACAAAGTTTTCATATAAAAAATATTTTCATGAATGAATGAATCTAAATTAAAAATTTATTTAAGTAGAGCGTAATTTCAAAGAAAGCAGATATTTTTGTAAAACAATGAGGCAAAACGGAAATTTTGGAAAAAAAACTTTTTCAAGAAAAAAGGGGGTGTCGAAAATTCATGATAAAAGTATCCTTTAAAAATAGTTGGATTCATCACATAATCAGATTACGGTATTTTTCATCTATCAAGCATAATTTTTGTATTAAATTATTGTTGAAGAGAAAACTATTTTCTGTGCTTTCAAATTTTATATCAATTCCTGTTCGGATATGAATTAGATCGAAGTTATTCTAAAATATTTTTATATTGCTAAAATGTCAATTGTTAAAATATACTACTTTTATAAATTCAACAAAATCATCAACGTCTAACATGTCATTAATTCCATTTAAGCTTAAATCGCCTAGTTTACATCCATGTTTTGATGAATTTAATATTTTCATAGTTTGTTTTGAAATGAAAGCGGGATTTATCCTGAAAAATAAAAAAAATGTAAAAGGTTATATAATATCCAACTTACATTATTGCAGAAGCATTTAGAGCATATTTAAAAAGTTCTTCGATTGGTACAATCGAATTTTGAGAATCAACAATTTTTGTTTCAACAATCGTCAGTTCTTCAACTTTTCCGGATTCTGTCAGTTTTGTAAAATATTCAAATTTTAAATTTGCTGAATAATACAAATATAATCGAGAAATATCACAACGAATAATTTTTGGCAACAAAGATTGATAGAACGGCAATTTTCCGCCACTTAAACAGAATTCAGTTGTTAACCATAAATTTGGTTTTAAAAGATCAAATTTTTTAACATCATTCGTACGAAATTTGAAATCATCAAAAACTTGAAACCAAGGTTTATAGTCCATAAGACGTAAATAGTCGACAATATTATATTCAAATTTAGCAAAAAAGTATTTGCAACTTTTATTAAATTTTTTAAATAACTTTGGGGAAGCATTTGAAAAAATATAATTCATTATTGGCTTTGAAAATGGAAAATTTTGTGGTAAAACATCTTTGGACTTAAAGGAGGCAGAAATAATAGCAGACATTTTTGGTTAAACAAATTATTTTATAATGGTTGAGAAAAAATTGATCCAAAACAAAAATTGTTTCTGCAATGAGAAAATAACTATAAGTTTATTTAACACTTTTAATGGTCTTTATTTGAATATTAAGTATTGTTCAAAGGGAAAAAATTGATTAAAAATTTTTTTCGATGGCCATGAAAAAAATATTTCAAAGGTTTTGCATAGAAATTTTGTTCATTCCTCAAAACACTTGATTCACATTTTTAGAAAAAATTTATCCATAAATCTGTTTACTAAAGGGAGATACTTTACCAGGCCCTGATGTTTTCACAACGAAATTTGGGGTGCAAAAGTTTTGGACCGATTCAGTTTTTATATGCTTTAGTGATGTCGCTGATACTTGACTTGGTGAAAGTGTTATTAAATTTCCACAATGATTTGTCGAAAAAAAATTATCAACAATTTTCAAAGTTGCCGGAAACTTTGGCCGATACTGTATGATGACTAAACATACCAGTTGAAATGGGATACTCAGAAATGCCTGCACTCATTAAAAAGGAGCTTAGAATAGCTTACACCTATTTACAACCTTTTTTATTTGGCATTTAAGGAAATAAAGTATATATTTTTTTAAAGGCCAAAAGTTAGCAAGATTTATCATTTTTAGGTAAGCAGGTGTTCTTATTAAAATAACCTTTATGAAAATTTAAATTTAGAGTTTCATGGAACTTGACATACATTTTAAAAGTGTAGTCTCATTTCTAACAAGTATTTTTTTCTAACAGTTATTGAAAATCAGTGAAAAGCTATTGTTGTTTTTTATTCTCCGCACACAAAAAAATGTGAATGAAAAACTAACAATAGCTTTTGCCTAATTTTCAATAACTGTTAGAAGAAAAAATTTGTTAGAAATGAGACTTCCCCTTTAAAGTATCAGCTGTCGTGATACGCATGTTATAAAGGTTATCATACTACACCAAAGTTTTGCATGCAGCTGACTATTTTATATTTGTTAAAGAAGGAAATGCAATGGTAAAATTTTGTAGAAAAACCTGAATACTTGGAATTTAAATTATTAAGAACATAAGTCAGTTATAGACAAAACATAAAACATAATATATCATATTTTAGTGGCTGCGAAGCATCGTCAGACACGCCCCTTCCAGAAGACTTTAAATACTGGAAGGAGCGGAACCATCTTTGCCATTTGTTTCTCATTTCAAAACCATTCCAGTTGTTTAACGCGGCTTAGTTCTATCCCTCTTTCTCTTCAAAAGAAATTTTAAGATTATACAGTGAAACTTTGGAGACACTACATTAACTTACGAATCTCATTTAATGGAGATTCGTCATTAGATGCTTTTTATA
Source organism: Panagrolaimus detritophagus (assembly GCA_034700145.1). NCBI lineage: Eukaryota > Metazoa > Nematoda > Chromadorea > Rhabditida > Panagrolaimidae > Panagrolaimus > Panagrolaimus detritophagus. The sequence continues at coordinate 1,421 of JAQIXH010000598.1, read as the reverse complement.
ATAAATTGAATTTCAGGGATCTATTGTTATGTTTTGAAACAATCGCTTTTCTTTTGTTACAAAAAAATTTTGGCATTCGGGAACATTTCGTCAAACAGCGCCAAATTCAAATATTTTTTAATTTAAACTATATTTAGCTACTGCAGAAATAAACTAGGGACAATTGCACACATTCTGACACCCTCCGTTATCCCCTATCTCACTGTGTCCGTGTTCAATGAGTATTCGAAAAAAAAGCCTAAAATAGTAAAAAAGATTCAAAAATGTAAAAAAAAGAGTTTTTTGCAAAATGTTATCCAAAAAACCGTTGAGAAATGTTACACGCTGCTTAAAAATTATTTCTGTGTCATAAAAACGCAGAATCAGAAATTTTTAAATTTTGTTACATTTTTGGGCCAAAATTTCTAAATCTGTGTTTTTACGGCACAATAATAACTTTTAAGCAACGTGTAACATTTGTCAACAGTTTTTTGGGTAACATCTTGCAAAAAACTCTCATTTTTGCCACCCTACAAAAAGCATCAACTTACGAGTCTCATTTAAGATTTTATAATCGGCAAATTTTTTGCAAATAAAAATTTTACCACTGTTATACGATATTTCATTATTCTAGAAAAATGGACGTATTTGTTCAAACATATTTAATGCCATTTACTACATCAATTGGTGTATTATCAATAATATTATCAATTTTGGTTCGAAAAGTGTATGCCTGGGTATTATTGTATCATGCTTTATCACAAATCTCATGTTGTTTAATGTTTTATTTCTTTAATTTTATTGGACACGTTTATTATTTGAATTTTATTTCTGAGCATTCTCCAATTCTTTCAACATTATTTTTAATACTTACACGATATATTGCTTTTAACTTTCCTCATTTTAATACCAGATATATTACCAATAAAACTATTTTTCCGCTGATAATTGTATGGAATTTATTGTTTTTGGGTGCTTTTTATGCATACCAAATGGTGAAATATTTGAATGAGGGGTTTCATTTTGGTAAAATATGGATGCCACCAAGTTTGTAAATTTAAATTTAACAAAAAATAATTTATTTTTATGTACGACAAACAGAAAACTCCTTTATAAACATAAATGTTGTTTCAATGACCCCCCCGTGTAATAACAGCTCCGACACCAGATCGAATTTTGAGACCGAGTTCATTTGGAGCTGTAAAGAAACCACGTTGGTTTTAGCTTTAATGTTGATAACACTGAATATTAGGTTTTAGGGTTCTTTTTTTAAAAATCTAGTTACAACTTTTTTAGCTTAGCTAAACATAATATAATTTAAATTTAGGTGTCGAGACAACTCTTGCACTATCATCCATCGCATTTTTATTCTCTGTTCTTTTACTTATTCGAATCGTCAAACATATGAAAGTTCAGCATCGAGTAAATAAACAATCAATGAA
>JAQIXH010000597.1:0-12196 GCA_034700145.1 Panagrolaimus detritophagus | reverse complement strand
CGAACCTGACACGCGCGCATGGAAGTCAGACTCGCTCTCCGCTGCTCTCTTCATTTTTGCCCTCCAGGCAAATTTTTTTGCTTTTTTTTTCAATGTCCAAAAAATCGGTACGTGATAAAACAGTTGCATTTGTGCAATATTTTTTTGTCATTAAATTAGTAAATTTAATCGACATTTTTATGCTTTATAAAAAACTGTGTTCATTTTTTGTCTTGGTAAGTATTATACCATTATTCGGTTATTATGTTTTTATTATCTTTTCGTTATCTTTTAAATCGTGCAATAACAAATTCATTATTTTATTTACCCTGTAGTTTTCCATTGAAGGCATTTTGAATAAAATATTTTTATTAAAAAATAGTCTTTCAATTTTTTCATATCCTAAAGCAAGACATAAATTTGTATTAAAAACATTTTGATTTTTACCGGTATTTAATATGCCTTTTCTGAAGCACATTTTTCATGTTATTTTTTATTTCCGGTATACTTAAAGTTAATTCAATTTATTATATTAAATTCAAAAAAGAATACACCACAGACAAAATGAAATATTTCTATCGTTTATAAATGACATCAGATAAAAATAAATTCCAGCAATTTAGTTGTAGCAAAAAAAGTTCTTAAACGTTTTAATTCAAGTTTAAAGACTGGAATGATGTTATTTAAAAAGTTCAAAACAACTATCCTATCTTTTTACGAAAATGTACTATAAAAGGTTTTAGGCAATCAAAATTTTTATAGCCCCTAATAAAGGTTGTTTATTTGTGCCTTTTTATAAATGCAGCTAAAATTAGAGGGATATAAAAATAGGGACAAAACTGAAATGCAGCCATTTTTAAACGCTTTTTAAAAATTGGATAGCATTGTTTTTTGTGGTTTAAACAAAAATACATTTTTACAGGTGTACTAAAAACTGTGTACTCATTCTTTTTTATAGCTTAGTCTTCATTTCTAATTTATTGAATTCTGTATGCCTTTTTTGTCATGAACAATTAAATTTTTTTTGTTCATCTAATAAAATAAGGAAGACGCTACAAACTTCTTTTGTTAAATGCAGTAAACAAAAAATTGTAGAGAATACAGTAATTTTAAGCGAACTATTAAGCACTTGTCAAAATTAAAGCTATTTATTTTTTCGATTACGAGTTTCATTTTACTTTTTTACGCATCTAAGTTACTTACGCATATTTATGAATATTTTATCTCTGAACTTTACATCACAACTTTCGTCTCAGCATTTTTTTTATCTGTGCCTGGAGGCGTTATTGTTTTTCCCAGCTTTGGCCAATTTTAGGTGACATTTAACAAAAAAAAAAAAAAGACATAACAAAATTGTTAAAAGAACAACAATATTTTTTTCCTCGTTCAAGCATGCAAATTTTATTATGTTTTAGCATTAAACAAGGGACAATCGTAAAAATTATAACGTTGATTCTCCATTCAACTTTTTTTTACATATTTATTTTAGGAGAATGAATGACGCTATCTGAAATTCTTTCATCAAAAAATATGAAGCAATAAGCGGGATAATTTCCTTGTTTTACCGAAGAAAAAAATAAATGTTATTAAATCAAGCATACATTAATAGAAGAGAGGCGTTTTCTCTACCTTTAATATCTTTATAAAGACATTATTTTTTGCATTTAAAATTTTGTTTCTTTTGTTCTTTTGCATGCTTCCGCAACAGAAAAAATTGTAAAAGTTTTGTGAATGAAAAAAAAGAAAAAATATTTAGAAAATTGAATCAAGAATTTGGAAGAAAAATAAAATAAAAAAAGCTGCATAAAATTGGTCTTATTTTCTTTTTGATAGTAATAAAGAAAATGGACAAAAAACTCTACTTTAAATAATGTAATATAGTACGATTGGAGTACTTTTTTTTGATGTTTTCGTAGACTTTTGTGTGAATGCTTTTAAGTTCTTGTTTTTTAAATGTTGATAAACAACACTGAAAACAAATTAATCGAAAGATAGAAAGTTCTTTATATTTTTTTAATCCATTATCGTAAGACTTGAAATCAATAATCGTGAGAATTTTTTAAAATTGTTTTTTTTAAACTGCAACGTTTCTAACAGTTTTTTGATAATTTAACTTTTTGAAAGTTCACAGTTTTTCATCTCATAGTTTTTTTTAGAAGATTTCTTTTATCTCTGGCAATCATTAAAATATTTTATTGCTCATTTTTGTTTATCAATTTTTTGACGTTATTTTTTAAAGCACAGACTTAATAAACAAATAATATAATTTTTTAATGACAATCCTTTTGCAGCTTATGCTAACACATTTTTCTTTTTCTCCCCCTATCTACAGTAATTTTCATTCTTAAAATTTTTATGCGTAGTTTCGTCTTTCTTTAATTAAAAACAATATTTCATTCATTTATTCTTGCAATATATACTAATTTTGCCGCAAGGTTTTTTTTGAGAAATTCAAGCAAATAATTATATTTCTTTTTTTTGTTTCGTGTAATATTTGCCATTCTTTTTTTCTTCTGCTTTTGTGATTTATTTCTTTAAAAGCTTCTTTCTTACGTTTTTTCATTCATTTAAACATTCGACCACGTGTATGTTTAAATAAAGAAATGAAACTTAATATTGTTTCATACGTTTATTTCATTTATGCTTCTTTACTCTTTCCCCTTTTTGGAGATGAATGAAAAGTTAGATTCATTGTTTGGTTAAACCTTTTTTCTGCAAAAAAAACATTTTTAGCCAGCTTTTGAGGACATCGTCACAAAAGAAAGAAATATATGTCTTTCGTAAAAAAATAAAATACAATAGGAATTTTTAGGAAATCGTTTGTAATTTAAAATACTCAAAGCTTTTCTTACTTTAATATAGGGTCGCCGTCCTCCTTCCCCCGTCGAAAAAATCGAGGAAGGGGATGTCCCTGAAATCGTTTTTTGTCTCCACGTTTACCGAAAATCGGTCTAAAAATGACAGATTTTGTATTTTTTTACGAAATTGGTCAAAAAGAAGGGACTTAATAAAACGGGTTGAGATTTTTTCTGGCTTTAAATCGTTATTTCTACTGAAAAATTTCAAAAAAGCAAGCAAAAAATTGTTAATTTTTTTGGGATGGGAAGTAGTGTTCGCGTACCGTACCGTTTTTTGAAAATCACGGTAACCCATTTTTCACTCCAAAAAAGTCAAAAATAGCTAATTTTTTTCCATGGGGCCCAGAAATAGGGCTCTTACCCTTATTATTATTTTTATGTGTAAAAAGAACAAATTTGCAATAAACTAGCTACCAAACTAGTCAATAATAGTACTAAAATGCAAAGAAAACATCCTTTCACGGTATTATTTTTCCACGGTACGGTATAGCGGTATTTTTACGGTACCGAAATCGCCACGGTACGTACAGTACCGTGTACCGTCGTACCGTACCGCCGTTGTTCGGGGACGGGGAAACGTCGAGGATATCCGGTTTTCAAAGGGGAAACGGCGACCGTACTTTAATATTCATTTAATCAATTTTACGCTACTTTGATGGTCAATTATTTTTCTCAACTAACTTGCCTTTTTTATCACTGAATAAGAGTACTTGGAAACATCCAAATTTTAATTAAATGTAGAGTGCGTGCCATTTTGTTAAAAATATTTATGGGTATACATAAATTGTTATTTCAAATATTAAGGGATTTGTTTATTAAATTAAAATTTTGGTTTACGTTAAATCATTTATTTATTTTCACATTTTTTAAACCCTTTTTGACGCAGGTTGTAAAACTAGGAAGAAACCTAGATAACTAGAAAAGAGGCTTTTTTACGATTTTTATATTTCTAAATTTGAACCCATTTTTATTTTAAAATATTAATCTACCATATTCATATTTACAATGAACAAGAACTTTACAAACTTTGTAGCATTATTTTTATTATCCAAAAACTGCATATTTCTGCAGGTGCATTAACACGTTGAATTTTATTATACGTTTTTAGAAAGGTTTGATAATATTTAATTTGTTTTCAGAAGTTGCAGTTGCAATAACTCAGTCAAGGGCTGCTGCTTTATTTTAAAAAGCTTTTTATATATATATTTTTATTTCAATTTTTAAATTATGAACATGAAATCATTTGCTGCTTTATTATTAGTTATTTGTTTAATAAGCTTTTACTCTTTTTCTGAAGCTGCACCCAATCATCCAATGACAAGAATTCAAGTATGTTTTCATTTCTTTTGTTGCAGATTTTCTGTAAAAAGTTACCGCAACATTTGAGGTTACGGTAATGCACTGTTTTAAACAAAAAAACAATTTAAAAACTAAACGTAATCTTAAATAAATTAAGACCATAAATGTACAAAAGGATCTTTTTTTAAAACGCCCACTTTGCTTTTGACGTCTGTACAAGAGCTCTTTAACATTCTGTAATTATTTTTTTATTGGCTATTTATAGTATTATAATACTACCTAAACTATGATATTTACCTCCTCAACATTGATATATACAATACAAATAATAAGAAAAAAAATTGTTCGGCTTATTTTATTCTAATCAGATTAATCTAACAACGCTGAAAAAGAGATATAAGCTCCTTAGAGTTATTGTTATTTTACTTTTTTATTTCAGGAAATTCTACGTACATTAAATGGTGATAAGCCACATCTTGCATCGCGAGGCAAAAAATTCTATCGTGAACCACCTGCATGGTCCAGATATTACGATATTTCATCATTTGAATGACTTAAGAAAAGATAAAATGCTTAAAAATTTATTATATCTGTTTTCTATTATTTTTGTGGTTTCTGTTTTTGAATCTCATTCAAAGATCTCAAGTTTTTTTCTAAAATTTGATTTGTCGTCTCTCTTTTTTGTTGCTAGATAAAAATGTAAATCCAATGTAATTTATCTTTTCATTTCCCCTTTTTTAAAAGCACATTTTTGATTAATGTTTTACACCAGACGACTGTTGATTTAATAAAAGTCCAAAATTGTTTTAAAATTAAAAGATTTGCAGATGATAATGTCAAAAAAGGGAAGAAAGAATGCGATAATTTCCATTTATGTAAAAAAAGCAATTATGTTTTATAAATGTGCTTTGGAGATTTTAAGATTATAAGAGAAAAAAAAAGAAGTTAAATTTATTTTAAAATAAAATTCTTTAATTCATTAATAGAAATTTAATTAACATGTAAAGGTCAATATTGTTTGACATCTCTGAGGTTTCTTCATGTTAGAAATAACGTTGATGGGGATGTTGAGGATCATTGAATTGCTAAAAAATTTGAAATATTAATGGTAACAAAAGAAGAGAAAAATAAAACTTACAGGTGGTTGATAAGCACTAGTGCCGTAACCAATGAAGCCAGCATGTCCAAAATGTGAATCAGGGTTTTGATGATGACCCCAGTCACGTTCTACATAAAAAAAGCAAATTATAAAAGATAATTTAATCAAGAAATAATATACCAAATGCAAAACCACCAAATTCAATAGAATCAATATGAACTCCACCATGAATTCCTAATGCTTGAATAGATTCAACGGGGAAGCGATGATAGAAGGTACCAATTTGATTACCGTTAACTTCAACCTAAAAATTATTCGCCCTCATGTTTTTTGTCACATATGTATTATGAGATTTATTTAAAGGTAGGTATTTGAAGAAACTTGAACTTTCGATAAACCATAAATTAATGAAAAGCGGCAGCAAAAGATTTTGTTAATAAATAATTTCCGTTGTTTTTCGTTCTTTAAATATTTTTTTTCGTTTCTCTTTTTGCTATTTTTAGCTTATATAAAAACTTCTCTTTCTTACTTCATAATATCCGGAATGGACATGAACATGAAGATGGAAATGATCGCCATTATGAAGGGGATTATGGTATCGAACTTCTTCACCCCAATTTCCATGTGAACTTGCATTCAAAACAATTTGATGTTGATCATGAGAAAACCGGAAGCTCATATGAAAAACGATATGAGGTCCTGAGAGCAATTCAATAACGAAAACTCTGCAAAATTTTAAAACATTATTAATTATTTTTACTTTAAAATTTCACTAAAAACTTCAACTGTTTTTGTATAAATTAAAGTTTTTTCTTTCTTTTAAATATAGACATTAAAAATTTTGTACTCAAGGACCACAAAAGATTTGTGTTTGGTTTGACGCAAAAAAAGTCCAAATTTTTAGGGATAAGATTAACTCAAATATCAAAGAATCTAATGTGTAAACAATGTCTCTCTGATGGGTTTCCATAAAAAAATTCTTAAAAGGTTAAGTAACGATTGACTACAGCTTGAAAAAGGCATCACTTTTTATTTTATATTGTTAAAGGGAAATATAATGATCACATGAAAATACCATATTAATTTAACTATTTTTTGAAAATTCAATATAATTTTGACAATCAACTTAAGATTTATATAAATGGGAAAATTAATAAAGCGAAATAATCATAACACAATTATGCAAAACTGACCAATTAAATATTTGAGAAAAAAAGTTCCGCATTAAATTAATCCTTCAAAAATGTTTTTGAGTCGCATCATATTTGTTCTTTGCACCTAATTATCATAATATTTAAAGAATAAACTAAGCATTTCCTACTGTGTTTCATTTTTAGATGAAAGTGGTCAACTCTCTTTCCGAAATATACGGTAATACTAGACTTAAAAAATAGACAGAAAAAAAATAATTAAAAAGATAACCCCGTGTCTTCGAAATGATTAATTTTAAATTGAGCAAATGGTAAATCAAAATGGCAGTATCCACGAATATCATACAAATTTTTTATTATCCCGTATTCAACTTCCGCATCATCAAATTCATTGTCATCATCATTCGTATCACCTGCAGCAGTGGCATGTTTATTATTTGATGCGGGGATAGAAGAAGCATTACTGCATTCAGCAACTGATGCAATCATTGCATATTCAGAAAGAAGATCTTCTACTTCTGGTAGCATAATCACTGTTGAGACAAAAAATATTTAAAATGAATTAAATTAAAAAGATTTTAACACGATAATGATTTCAAATCAAACTGCATTCAAATAATCCAAAACAAAAGACGGAAACAAAAAAAAAAGTAGTCGCACTCCCTCAAGGATTAAACAAAAAACAACAAAACAGAAGGATCCTCCTCTTTTGATTATAGGTAAAAAATCCCAGGCATAAATTTCAAAAGCCATTCACTAGACAACATTTAACTAGGCGGAGCTTTGAGTGGACATTCTCCTTCACTCTTTGAATGTCTTCTGCTTCTTCAAGGAATAAAAAAAATAAAATGCCGTATATTTTTCTCTCACACTGCCCTCTAAGTATGAATGAATCATAGCATAGTCTTTTTTGTTTAAATATATATAAAACAAAAAATTTTATAAGAGGATTAAAATGTTAAAAATGAAATCTTTGAGATATACTTTTTTTTCTAGTTTTCTTTATGTTCTTTAAAGTCAAAATCACATGGCTTAAAGAACAAAATTATACATTAAGTCAATTATTAATGAATGAATAATATAGTTTAAAAAACTTTTTAAAAGAATTAGTCATTACCGGAAACTTTTTTAATGACAGGAAAAGATTATCTTATATAAAAAATTTTCTGTCATTCAGAGAACAAAGATTACTATTACAAAATAAAAAAGTTGATCGCCGTCGCTTCCTTTTTCCTAAAACAAAAGGAAAACGTTGCATTTCCCTTGAGAGGTCTAATGACAAAAAGCTAAATATCCCTGGTTAATAAGTTTAAAAAAAATTAGTGCAGAAAAATAAAACAATTTTAATTATCTCAAGGGAGTATTTAATGTTAAAGGCCTATTAAAAAGAAAGAAATGAAAAAAACATACTTGTCATGATGGTTATGAACTTTACCACGCACATCAAAATGAACTCCTGGGGCAACTGTTTCCCAGATGGGATGAACAAGAGGGATTTCCTATAAGTTTGCATAAAATTAATGTATTATTACTGTATTTGTTTAAAGGGTCATTTATGTATCATATTAAAATAATGCGACACTACTTTTTTCTGTGCAATTTTTTGAAATAAATAAAAAAAATTATCAAATGTATTAAAATTTGAATAAACTCAAACGCGCTTAACTTAATAAAAAGAATCATTTTTACACTAACTTTTTTGTTTCACACTGAAAACTAATTGCATAATTTTTGATCAAAAGTCATACACGATGGCTCTGCATTATAAAAAAAACTTCTTTTAACCAAAATAAAATCTTTTTTGAAGACCTCGTTAAAAACAAAAAATGGAACTTACAGGGTTATGAACAGCGTGAACCATTGTTGTACAAAGTTTATTCCTTTTTTGTCAAAAGCAAATAATGACAATTTTAACTTATTTTTATGGCCCTTTTGTATGAAATATATTCCATAAAATTAAGGATTGTCGCATTAGTGATAACTGCAAAGAAAAAAATCTTATCATATAAGGTGCGGCGATTTATTTCAAGGCTAAACGTTGTTTACTTGTTTCTACGGCCCAAAATATTTTAATGCAAGTACAAAGACCAATTGCAAATATAAGCATCTTATCCATTTGATAGGTGAAATGAGGTGTGTTAATCACAAATGCAAAAAATTGCAAAAAAAATGATTCATGTTCCTTTTTAGACAAAATTTGTTTAAACCATTTTTTTCGCTCTCTAAATGATGCATTACCGCCTCCATATTTTTTGGCCTTTCACATTCTTCCTGTTTTTTTTCTTCCTTATAAGTCTTCTTTGAATTTGAGTCATTTTTTAAACATGTTTTTTGTTTTCTTTTTTATTTCTTTTTTGACTAAAGATTTACGTCTTTTAAACGAGTATGTGTGTATATGCTTTAATGCCATCAAGGCTAAAGGCTTCTGAATGAAAAAGGGCAACAAATGTTTCATTTTTCAAAAGGCTAAAACCCACAAAGAGCAAATAACATACACTCATTCAAACATATATAAATTAAACAACAAAAAAAGTGAAATAATCTCAAATATTCTTTTTCATTCTGAATAGAAATGTCAAAGAAAGCAAATGACCTGTGTGCACCATATAATGTTGTTTATTACGTAGTAAATATATAAATTTTTTAAGCAACAGAAAAAAGGAATTTAATAACATTTTCTCTCTTTTTTGTTTTATTAAAAAGAAAAAAAATACGAGGAAAAAAGCCACGTGGTTTTCCTTTCATCATTTTGTATATAATTTTTTTTGTTTTAATAAAAAATGGTAGTTTCCCAGAAGCATGGGTGATGATGTTTTGATGCTTTAAAACAAAGTAAAATGAAAAAAAAATTTATTTCATCCAGAAATTGGTTTGCTTGACATTTGCAAGCTGTTAAAAAGAAATAAAAAATTTAAAACAAGAGTGCCAAAAAAAGGAAACATGAACAAAAATTTGCTGCTTGCTTGCGTAGTGTTATGTTTTTTTTTCAATTCACTATATTTTGGCATTTTAAGAGAATACGTATTTTAAATGGTATCAAACGGAAATCAAAAACAACAAATAAAAGTTTATTTTTTTTAATAATTCTGATAAAAATATATAATTTTAAATAAAAGTGGAACAGATAAACTGTAATATCTGTGAGGACAAAATTATGAAATATACAATCAGATTAGTAATTTGAGTATTAAAAATATATTTATCCATAGGAGAAATAGAAAAAAAAATGAGTAATATATTTTTAAAAAAATGTATTCCTCATTTTATAATATTTGTTACAGTACAATCGTGTATTTGAGAAAAAAAAAACAAAAATTACTATTACAGCTCAAATGTAAAACAATTAAAATAAGGCAATAACAACTGGATTGGTACACTGAGTTTAAAACAGAGGAATGAAAATGAGAAATAAATGTATTATTAAAAAGGATATCCCGTGATCAAAATATTGCGCTAACATTAAATCTTTGTTAAATCCAGAAATCTTGTTAAATTACAAGAAAGACACGTATTAATGAATTAAGAACTAACATACCGGATACGATAATAAAAAAAATTTAAAGAAAAAAAACAGGTATCTATTTTTGAAAGAATGACACATAACTTCTTGCAGATCGAGGCATTTTTTCAGCAAATTCAACATCATTGAGATTTGGTAATCTTTGATAATTAAATCCACCACGATCACGTCGTATTGTTTTGTTATAGAATCTTGAATAAATATAATACGCAATAAATATTATCAAAACTATTACAGCGAACAATACAATTCCTTGGACAAATGGTGTACTGTAGTGGGTAGAACTAAAATAAAAAGATTACTAGGCACATTATTTATTTCTTAAATACTAGCGAAGGCAAGGCACTTCGGGATGTACTTCAAGTGATTCCCTTAGTTCCAATTTCTTACAGACATGCATTCTCAATTTATATTACAAGAATAAGAATTTCTCCTATTCTTGTAATATAAATTTTATGAAAAGCTATCTCCAGACTTAATATCACAATTTTCCGTGGTAAACTTATCTCTCAATTTATACAAAACTGGCAACTTTAAATGAGGTAAAACACGAAAATGGTGAGAACGAAAAAACTGTCACTCTACATTTATTGGGAGAATTACAAAAATATTAATACCTTGAAACGCCAAGTTCAACAGGTGAATAACGCATATGGTAGATCATTGCACCTAATGCCCATTGGACTTCTTGTTCAGAAATTTTATTTGCTGATTGAAATTTATGTTGATTTTCATCCACAAAGAAACCATCGTGTAAAATGGCGTGAATCCATGCTGATTTGAAACACTGTGTCTCCAACCTTTCGTCATTAGCTTTTGGATACAATTGAGCACGAGCTTTAGACTAAAAATAAAATGTTAGAATTCAAATACGCATTTTATATATATACCTTAATAGATGACCATCGCTGTTGACAAAATTCTTTAGATCTTTCTTCAAATGTTGAATGATTATAGGCTCCACCCAGAGATAATACATCTTCTACTGAATACCAGTATTCACTAAATCCATAAAGTTCAATCTGCGATAAACGAACTGGAGGGGATAATATTCCACCAAAAAAACATTGCTTTGTAAGTGGGCATTTTGGAGGTCCATCAGTTAATATCTTTGCAATACTTTTGACGCAGTTATCCCATTCACCGGTACCCTTAAAAAGTCATATTTAAGTACAAATTTATCAAAATCAGACACTTACTTTTCGAACATATTGTGAGCCGTCATCTTTTGAAACAATTTTCATCAAATTCACAGGAAGACATCCATCTCGAACATACGAAATATCATCAGTAGAATTTTCAACAAGACTATTTAAATATTTCTCATATTTCTTTGCACCTTCATTAACTCCAAAGCCCAAAAATGTTGTAACAAAAAGTTGATACCGTAAATCATCAGTGTCTTCCAGTGATCCAAGATTTACACTTTGGACATTTTCACTTTGAAAATCACTTAAAGGAATTTCAAATGCTATTTGAGTTGATGCACCACCCATATCAATCATTCCTACAGTAGGTTTACGTTTTGGCAATGCACTATTTACATCTTCACGTGGTTCAAATCGTCCAAGGATATAATTAACAGCAATCCAGTTGTAAATACCTTCCCATTTACCATCAATAATTTGAACATTTTCTGGCACAATTTTTATTTTTGTCATTTTCGGAAGTCCTTCACGAAGAGATTTTACAACAGCTTCTTGTTGGCTAAAATACATTTTATTATAAATAGATAAATTCAGATAAATAATAATTTACTCAAACGGAAGCAATCTCATGCCAGCTGTAGCAAATAAAAAGAAAGAAGCTGTATCGCGTTTATTGGATGGAATATATCTATATGCATAATCCAAAAGCGGTCTAATGTAAGCTAAAAAAAGGTGACGTATATTTTGTTAAAAATAAAAAAATGCATACCTGAAGCGTCTTCAGGTTTTGTTCCAAAGGTGCTTAATCCAGGTGAAACTTTTCTCACAATTGCTTGTCGATTTTCATCCAAAACAGGTTCAATTTTAATCAATTCTTTCACTGATGGTGACCACCATCTATATAAAAACAGCCTTGAACCAGTTGATCCAGCATCAATAATAATTCCATAAGAATAATCTCTATCAACTTAAACCAAAAAAATTAGATAGAAAGGAAACAAAGTATTAAATGATTATTTACCCGCTTCAACATATGATCCATACGATCCGTATCCATCAGATAACATGCAGAATCTTAATATTAATACGAATAGATAAAAAAAATTATTAGGCTAAATGCTGATAAAAATGATAATTGATAA
>JAQIXH010000596.1:0-12198 GCA_034700145.1 Panagrolaimus detritophagus | reverse complement strand
TCTCAACATTTCGCCAAGCTTTTCTTTGGCATTCGATTTTGTTAAAAAAATCGTTTTTTAAAATTTATCGTACGGTGCAATGATGAAATACTTACTTTGTCATGTCATCACCCTTTAACAACAAATTATGTGAACGTTGTCTTAAAGCGCAAAGTAAAAGCATATTTAAAGCAGTCAATAAAATGATTGGACAAATAATAAGTAAAACAACGTTTAATAAAATGCTAATATCAATAAATTGTTGAAAGGAGACAGAATAGGGATTAGATTGATTTCCAAACCATCGTCTAAAAAAAACTTTTATTAAATGTTAAAATGCCAAAAAATATGCTTACGGTTGATTAACTGGTAAACACCGTGAATACAGCTGTGATCCATTACAGTAAGATCGAACTAAACATTTATATGCAACATGTTGATATGCAGTAAATATTCCAGGTCCTAACACGATTGTTGCAATTAAAAGCTTTATTTTATATCCAGCAACATGTGATCGAATGTACAATGGATGTCGAATACCAATAAGTCGATCTGCACAAACTGCAATTACACACCTACAACAATATTTATTTCGGTAAAAATCGTCCCAACATGAAAATTTTTTACCAAATCGCTACTGCTGATGACCAATTTGCAAAAGATAAAAGATGAACTTTTGTATGTAGATAAAACCATCGGAAATAATAATTAAATGTAAAAATTGGATAATTTGCAAGGGCATTTGGAAGTAACAGTGATAAAAATATTACATCTGCGATTGCCAAAGTTGCCAAAAATGTATTTGCTCGAGATCTCATTCGACGATTTAAAAGTACCGTTAAATTTAGGGCATTTCCAAGAATTCCAAAAATTGCTAAACATGGAAAAAGATATCGTTGAAGATATTTTTCAAATTCAGTTCCATGCATTCGCATTTGTGCCTCGGTTAGGCATACTGAAGATAAATTTGATGGCATTTGAGAGAGATGAGATTTGATTTGAGTCTTATCCGGAAAACGGTTTGTTTTGTTGAGCTGAAATTGGAAATGCTTAAATCAGATTTAAAATTTTTTTTTATCAAAACATAAATTATCACGTCACAAAAAAATTATCGTTGAACCAAAATTTTAAAAGTTAAACAAAAACACGTGAAAAAAATTGCGCAAACAATTTGCAAAAAATTTATTTCTTTTATTTTCACACAAAAGTTGCAAATAATAAAAAAACTAAATCTTTTTTAACGCTTCTATTTTTTGCTGAAATTTGAGACGATATTATTTTTTTTCGAAGCACCAATGACACTTGAGATTCAACTCTGTTTTTTCAAAGAAAAATCTTTTTTGAATAAGAAACAATTATTAAAGAAAAAAAAGTTTGTTATGGAAGCAAATTTCATATTTTTTTCTCTCCAAAAGCATGGTTTTTCCGGAGAAACAAAAACAGCTAAATAAAAAGAAAAACATGGAAAATAATAGTTGGAGAAATTTTGAATCTTTGGAAGAATATTTGGTTTTTGAACAAAAACGAAGAAAAGGGATATGGTAATAAATTGTTTGAAAAAATTAAAAAGTTCTTTTAAACTTTGAAAAATCGTATAAACAAAATGAGTAAAAAAATAAGGTTATTAAAACTTGCAAAAAATATCTTAAAAATCATATGTGAAAACGAAAATTAAATAAAAAAAGTACGTAAGAATTAACGTTTTTGGGAGGAGTGAATAAATATAGCTTACAAAAATTGAATTAAAAGTATAAAAATATTGTTGTTTTTTATTTTTAAAAAGTAATTATTAATAAATGCTATTAAAGCTTTTAAGAATGAAATTAAGTATGACATTTTATACTAAATTTTTAAAGAAAAATAAAAATAAGATTTACAACATTTTGAACCAGAAAAAAATAAAATCCGAAAAGAAACAAAAGTTAAAAGATTTTTTAATGTTTTAATTAGGCACATTTATTATCGGTTGCTACTTGATTGTTACCGTAATTTTCCTTTAAATCCCATTTTTAAATGAAACATCCGTTTTATAACAAAAAATGGCAAAATAAGTTTCGAAAAAAATGAACTTCAAAAAAAATGTGATGACAAAAAATTGAAAGCAGTCATATTTCACACCTTTTTTTATGCTTCATCTTCTTTTCTTTTTTGCTAAAGCAACTTCTATATTTTATTTTACATGTGCAGTCGGACGCTGTTGTTACCTTTTGATGTTTTGTTTTATAACATCCACATTGAACAACGATGACAGCAATTCTTTTTATCCATTAACAATCTCATCCCTTCAAACAAAAAAAGAAGAATACATAAAAATTACATAATAACAAAAGCATTAAATAAAAAAAACAAAAAATATTGTTTTTTTTGTTGGTTGGCAAATGAAAGAGTTAAAAACAGGTGTTACGCAAAGTTAAATGTTAATGTATTTGATGCCCTTTGGGGCCTTTTGAAAAGGCACCTTTTTTCTGGTTCGAAAAGCGACGAAAAAAATTTGACAAATTTTTCACGGATGCGTTTATTCTTTTTCATTTTTTTCGGGGGACGCATGTGGCTTTTTCATAGAAAAAACATTTGTTTAAAATGGAGGAAAAGAAAAATGAAATAAAAAAAGAAAAGTTGTCTACGAAAGAGTTAATAGTTAGTTGGCGGCTTTTCATCAAAATTTAACTATTTTAAAAAAGTTCTTTTTTTTCTGTGAAACTTTTTGTTAAAACTTCCGTAATCAACTTCAAAAAAAAATTTTTGAAAAAGAAAAAAAAGTTTTTAAACTACATATTTTAGGTTTGAGTAAAAATCAAATTTCGATGGTCTCAAAGGGAAACATCAAAAAAGTTATACTAAGAATCCAAAAAAAGCTAAATTTATCAGTATTTAAATTTAGAAAACTAATTACTGCTAAAATGGACTTAAAACAGTAAAATTTTGAAAAAAACTGTAAAAATAAATCCATTTGGGACCATTACAGTTGTTGTTTTCGGTAAACTTCCAACAAAAGTAAAATAAATCTATGAAAACTGTTACATATATTTAAAAAAGTCGCAAAAGAATATTTCATAAAAATGCCGAAAAATAGACATATCGTCATTTTACAAAACCATAAAACAAAATAATATCCAAGCCTCCCCAACAATTAACTGCAATACCCAAAAAAGGAACCAAAGAGGTCAAAAAATGAAACATCGAAAATGAAAAAAAAACCTACGAAAAAAAAAGCAATCCAATTCACCCTAATTGAAATTTCAATCTCCCTCTGCTTTTTTTACGGCAGTGGTATTTACTTCCGTAAATGATGTTTCAAAAAAAATGTTTTTTATATGTATATTTCAAAAAAAACATAGAAGAGGAGGTTTTTTGGCACTTTCTTTTTTTTGTCAAAGTAACATTCAAAAAAATGCCCCAACAAACAATAAAAAAAATATCACTGAATAGATTAAAGCTTCGAAAGGAAAAGAAAAATAACAAAACGTAAACTTCATACGTTTTTTCATTTCAGCTTTTTTAAACACCTCACAGATTCATAACAACAAATAAAAAGGCTACCCCTGCCAATCAAAAAAATTTTTAGCGATAAACAGAGATCAGCAGCTTTTTTTGACGAAAAAAAAACTTGTCGAAAAAAATTTAAAATGAAAAAAACAAAAAAGTTTGATGGAAATTAATTGATTTTTGAACATTATGAGTCTTAAAGGGAAACAACAGACGTTCGTTGGAAGACTCAGTTTTTATATACAACGGAAATACATACGTAAAAGTTTAAACAAAAATTTTTGAACGTTTAAAGAGCATTTTCATTGGCATAAAATGAAGGACTTAAACGTATACCAAATGTTTTTGGCACAAATTTTAATGGCACCTTTTACGGCAAAAGTAACAGCAGCTGATGCCATTGTTATGTATTTTTGTGTCAACTACCAAAAACTTTTTTCTTCAAAATGCCCTTCTCTGCACTAAAAAAAGTAAATATCAAAAAATGCCTGTTTTTCCATTCCTTTTTAAAGGCCAAAATTCAACTGCAAAAAAAGTTCGTCATCTCCAAGGAAAAAAAATAAGAGTAATAAAAAATGCAAAACTTTTTTTTTGTTTTAAAAAAAAATGGTTTTGTTTGCAAAAAAGTGAAAGCAAGCAAAAAAGAATTTTGCCTTTCAGCAATTAAAAAAAAACTTTGCAAAAAAAAGAACGAAGCAGTAAAAAAAATCTGTGTAAAATTTAAACCTCATTTTGCTGAAGGGGATCGTAAAAACTCTTTTAAATATTTCCGAAACCAATTAACAGCCTTTAATCATGTGGCAATTCAAAAAATGAATGTTTAACGATAGAATTGATTAACCCTTCTCAATCTCCTCCCCTCTTTTTTTTAAAGGATATATAATAGCCGAACAACAGCCGCCCTCCCCCCTTTGGGTTTCATGTATAAGTAGGGCAACCATTTCAAACAGCTATTAAATTCCTATATTTAACTACCATTTTTAAGTGGTTTTAAAACACATAATAAAAATTGAAACAGTTAGAAAAAAGTTCTAAACACTTTTGGCTAAATTTTTTTTGTGGGCGATAAAAAACACATATTTAATAAATAATAATTGAAAAGTTGCAACTTACTTTTTTTTTCTTAAATTCAAAAACACGGAAGAAAAAGTAAATGACAAAAATTCTTAGAAACAACAAAAAAAAACTAATAATTTTTTATCTGTTATTTTCCCACGGATTTTTTTTTATGTCGTAGTATACATTTAAATGAAGGGGGATTCAAAGCAAATAATTAAAATTAAAACATAGAAATTTTGATTATAGCTTGTTTCTACCGTATAATTATGACAGAATTGCGTAAAAAATCTTTTATTGAAAACTTTTGCGTTTTTTACTCGAATTTGTGTTACACACCGGAAATTCAAAAGTCCAATGAATCTCAAAAAATTTGTAAAAAAAAGTATTTTGCTTCCTTAAAAGTTATTTACTGACCTTCAATTCAAGTTTCCTGAAATAGAAAAATTTTAGCAAAAATAATAATAATAAAAACATGAGCTTATATGGATAGTAATCCCAAAAGATATGATATCGTATTTTTGCAGTTACTATCTTTAATTGGCAAAAGCAAAGAAATAAGATGAAAATTTTTAAAGTTTATTTTTAATACATGTACCCCACTTTTGACTAAAATTACACTATTTCAATTATTATTTTTAATTGAAAAAGCGGATACAAAGATAGTTATCCCAAAAGATTTTAAAGTTAATTTTTTGGTTGCTATTAATGTCTCTTAACACGCAAATAAATCATCTTTGATTCCTAACTTTTAAAATGAAAAACATAGAGAATATCAAAAAAAAAGTGAGAAGATCTAATGTTTTATGTATTAAAAAAATTTATAAATTCCTAAAAAGTCATAAATGATGCCACCAAAAAAAGTAGTTGAGAAATACCAAAACAATAATATAGTGCCCTTTTTTTAATGTTAATGTTTTGGCACTTGTTTTTTCAAAACAACAACAAAAAAAATTTTATAAATGTTTGAAAAACACCCTTCATTTTTGGAATCTATTTTTTGAAGAAAAAACAGAATCGAAAATTGACACATCCCAAAAAAAGTATAAATGTCTCTCGAAATAGGATCTTCATTTTTAGATACTAAAGTTTAAGGATTTAGTATAGCCTTTTTGCCCCCGGATTCAATGACAGAGATTTTTGCTGCTTTTCAAATGTGTTAAAAAATTAATGAGAGTTGACGTTTTTTTCCACGATTTTTACGCATCCCGAAAAATTTAAAAAAATACACTGAATGAAATGTGAGAAAATGATGAGAAAAAAATTTAAAAGTAAAATTTTTTACAAAAATATGTTGCAATTTGAAGAAATTTAATTTCTCAGAAATCGTTTCAAAACAAAAATAATATTCAAAAAAAATAGTCTTTGAACGAAAATATTTTTTTTTAAAACCAAAACCAACATTTTTCAAACGTGAAAAAAAGCAATGTACCAAAAAAATTTTTCCAACTAAAAAAATTATTGAAAGGCATTTTTAGTCAAACATTTATTTTTTTGTGGAAGCTGCTTTTTACAAAAAAAAACGACGAGGTGGCTTCAGACAAACTTCCGCACTCCAAATTCTTCTTCATTTTTTTTGTATTAAAGCAATTTTTTTCTTCTTTAATAATTATTCAATGAACTGGAAAAACATATTCTTTTTTGTTTAAATATTTAAAAATAAAGGTACACGGTAGAGTGGAGTTATTTTTTTCTTCTTTTAATCGGCATGCAAAAAAAACGGAAATTGTCTCCGAGTTTTTTTTTTGCTACAAAAATTAGAAGAAAAATTTTTTGAAATGACGGCAGACAGAAAAGTAACCTAAAAAAGAAGAAGACGTGTGTTTTAGCACGATTATTTCGAGTTTAGTTTTAGTAATAATGAGATTTGGAAGTTTAACGATTTTAAAGGATGAACAAGTTTAAAAAAAATTATGATTTAAAAATCATGAAATGATTTTTAAAGCAAAATTTGAAAAAAAGCTCTTTCTTAAAAAAATCAAACATTTCGAAAATCTGTTTTGTTGCAAATTTTCATGTTTTTTGTTCTCCTTAAAAATACCCCAAAAATTTCCTTCAAAAATAATATCATTTCAAACAAACTTCCTAAAATCTAATTTCCTAAAAATGTAAAACCAAAACATTTTCATTTTTTAAAAGTTTAAACCAATTTTTTTTCACACAATTTTAGAAAGCAAAAAACGAACACAAAAAAGACACGAACAAGGAAGAACAAAGAAGAGAAAAAAAGAGATAAAAGAAAGATGATGAAGATAAACGATGGCACATTTATCAGATAATTCAAATGACAGCAAAAAACGAACGCCATTTGTAAGACATTTTTCTTTTGTTTATATTTAAGATTGATAGTTTAGTTTTATAAACTTTGTTCAAAAAAAGAAGGGGGCCCCCAAGGGGGGATTAGAAAAAATTATGAATAATTCATAATCTTTAAGAGAAAAAGTTTGTTTTTTGTTTTTGGCTTGTTTAAACTTTCTTATTTTTGCAAGCAAATAATTTAAATGCAAAAATATAATTATTTACAAGCAAATTAATTTTTGTTGCAATAATTTTTTTTTCTAAGAGAAAAAACATAAAAACATAGATTACGATAGAATTCTTGAAAAATTTAGAAAAAATGACAAAATTAAAGCAAAATATTAAACTTCTCATAGAATATAAAGTAATTTCGAGAGGCTTTTTTATTTGAGAAATGCAGAATCTTTTGAAGAAAATTTTTTTAAATTATTATCGCTTTTATTAAAATCTATGGATACTGTAGTTAAAAATTAAATAAAAGTAAAATGTGGGAAAAAATATTCTTTGGATTTTTTCCAAAGTCAATTTTCATTCAAGTTTTTCGAAATCACATGCTTTTTTTTCTCTTCTGCGATTTTAAAACAAAAATATTACTTATCCTTTTTTTCATGTACCTACCCCGACCCTTCACAGGTTAACTAACATACAATCTATTGTTGTAAAGAGATAAACTAAAACAAATATTGTACTTAAAACAAGTGAGATTTGTTTGACGTAAAAAATAATTTTAAACAAAAATGTTCAAAAAAATTCTCTCACACAAATTTTAAACAAAATCTTTGTGGGGGGATAAAACTTCATTTTTTTCACACACACACGCCATAAATCTTTTTATCTCATAAAAATTTAAATATCTAGACTTGATAAATAAAAAAACATGAAACTACATGGATTCTCATTTCTAATGAAATCTCTATTTTTCGAAAAAAGCTGAAAACCAAGCGAAAACCAAATTTGCGTAAAATTATTGTTTCTGTTTTTTTTACAGAATCAAAAAAAGAGATGTTTCAACGAACAAAAAAACGGTAATAACGAAAAAAGGTGGGATGAAAATAAGCGAAATGAAAAAAAAACGAAAAGTAATAATAATCAGGAAGTCATGGACGAATAAATTTTAACAAATATAAATATTATAAAAAAATGTTGAAACAAAAAAAATACATATTCTGAAAAGGCACAGTTTTTTTATATTAAAAAACGGCAAAAAAAATGTACGAATTTTTTTGGTCAATAATTTTAAAGAAAATTTTTGACAGAATTTTTTAGCTAAAAAAGTTTTGGAAAAAAAGGGGAAAACAACAGGGGAGGCAATTTTTGACAAAGAATTAATTGTTGCTTTTTGTTGAAAAAAGCATGTAGTCTATTTTTCATGTAATTTGTTAAACAAATAAAAAATTTTAACAAAAATACAAACAAAACGTTAAAAAAAATTACGGTTGAAAAATTTTCTCGTTGAGACCCCCACAAAAAGTAACAAGTTTAAAAAAAATATGATGTGTAAATTTGTAATTTGAATTCAATTATTTATTAATGCAAAAGTCTGACAGAAAAATAGAGAAGAGTAAAAACATACAAACTTAAATCACTTTTCTGGGAAACACTTTAAGCAAAAAATTTGTTCCTTCATGGATTCTTGAATTTTAACGAAAAAGGAGTTTTAACTCAGAAAAAAAGTGAAGTGGTCAAATGTCATCATCCAAATATGAGGGTAAAAAAGAAAGAAGATTAGATTTTTGGTCATTTTTATTACACATATATTTTAAACATTTGTCACGTTTAATCAAAAATGTCAAAAATGTTTTTTAAAGAAACAAAAATAAATAAACAAATATTTTAGAGAGTTGAGTTTCATCGTAATCTGTTTTTAGGCATTTCTTCAAAAAAATGTTTTTTTAGTGAAAATAAACAACGGCACTTTGAACATTTTACGATTTTCTGACTGAGAAATAAACTTTTGAAGTGGTGTCTGAAGGCTGAACAGAAAGGTTTAAAATGATTTTTGACCTTTTTGAAGCAATAAAAAATGTCTAAAAATGTTCATTTCATTGTTCTAAACTTAGCTTACTTTTTTTAGAATGAGAAAAATGAATTCATCGAAGTAAAAAAAGGCGAAAAGCCATGGATTAATGAAACGAAATTGATGAAACTAGAAAAATCAAAACTTTAATGAAATTTTTGAGTTATAATATCCATTAAATATGATACTTAACAAAACAAAAATCTAGACTTATTTGTTTTTGTCAGTTTAATTGAAAAATTAAGACAAAGATATCACAACTCAAAAAGTTTTCTTTAAAATCTTAAATTAAAAAAATGTGACAAAAAGATCAAAAATGAAAAACTTCATATTTGATAATATTTATATCTGCCAAACAAAAACTACGCAAAACTAAAGATAGCTGAAAATCTTAAGATTTTTTATTATTAAATTTGTTCCTCCAAAATTCATTACACGAACATAAAAACATTCAATTTAAAACTCTCATGAGAATTCATCCCCCCTTTTCCAAAAAATTTAGAGTCATTCGTTTCTCCTCTCAAAAAACATCTCTAAAAAAGCCTTTTAAAGCAGGACTTTTAAAATCCACTTAAAATCTCAATCCCCCAGAAGGCATGATTCTTTATTTCAAGGTTTCAAAAAACATAAAATAACATGAATTTAATTTTATGTAAATTAAAAAATAATCAACCTTTTTACAAAGAAATTTTTGCCATCGAATAACAATATTTCGCAAAAAAACTATTTTACTGGAAAAAACTGTGCCAAAAAAGTATTAAAATTTTTCAATTTTTGGCAAAAGAGACCAATCGGAAATTAAACACATATATTTCTCTTTATTTTGCTCTGTGAACTTTTTTATATTGAAATTTGGTCAAATAAATAAAGTATTTTATTTATTTATTTTAAAGTTAAAAAGAAAGTTTTAATTATTTGAAAGTTAGTCACTTTTGTTAGTTTTTTATTTAACGAAAAACAAAGTATTTTTAAAGAAGTCAGTCATTTGACATGTTTTTTTTCTACGTCGGTTTTTTTAAGGATGAACTTTTAAAGATAGTTAAAAAAATAAAAACAATTTAACAAGTTTTTGTTAAATAAGCTAGTTAACAGAAGAAATTTGAGCTATATTTGGTAATTGAAAGGGGGGAGAGAGAAAGAACGTGGACGATAAGGGGATAAAGAAGTTAAAGAAGTTACTGTAGCTTATTTAAATAAGAAAAACAAAATTGAAAATTTTAAAAAGCTTAATTGAGGAAATAAATACTAAACATAATCATGAGAAAAAAAAAGAAGTCACTTAGATAATATGAACTTTTTGATCCTTAAAAAATGAAAAGATATTATATTCTTAAAAACATTACTATCGAAAGAGGAATTTTGTGCCGTTAAATTTTTGGCATATTTTGAAATCTCAAACCCGATAGTTTCGTAATTTCCCCAATTAAATTTTGTGTACCTACAAAAGTAATCTTAGAAAATCTAATCAGATTTCGAAATATGCCAAGTATTTGAAAAAAAATCTTTTTTCGAAAACTTTTGAGCTCAAATCTATCGAAAAAATACTTACACAAACTAAAATAATCGACATAAAACACAATAAACTCACAATAAGTTGAGGTTCCCTTGTCAGCTTTAAATTTCTCTATAAATATGATACAAAGCTTTCCACGAAATTTTATTAGAAGTTACTTTTAATCTAAAATTGTCCTCTTTGCAAATTATCATCGCCAACAGTCTTCTTTAATTGTTTAGTCTCTTCAAAAAATTTGCAAAAAAAACTCCAAAAAAACAATAAACAAAAGTTTTTTTTTGCATAAACACCAAAAACAAAATAGTTTAAAATTGTACTTTTTTTTGAAGGACTATGCTTCATTTTAATTTAAAAGTTTACTACTATTTTTTGAAAAAAAAAACAAAATAAATTTGATTTGAGAGAGACAAAAGTGCCAATGATGAGAAGTTTTGTTATGAAACTCCTTAAAATAGAACTCTCTCTCTCTTTTCACTTCCCGTATAAACTTTTTTCGGGACTTTATTTAAATGACATTTTTTTACACATCCTTATTTTTTTTGTTTTATTTTATTTTGCAATTTTATTTGGATGATTAAAAGTGTTTTCTTTTTTGGAAGTCAACAAAAAGCAGAGACGAAATAAAAAAAAACGACAAAAGTTGCATTTTTTACGGTTCCTTTAAATGCTCTTTCTTGCCTGGAGCATTTTAAAGGAACAACAAAAACAAAAAACCGATGGGTATTTCTTGGAAAGATTTCGCAAAATTTGAATGACAAAATCTGAGATATGTTTGAAAAGGAACGTTTTTGGAATTTGTTTTCAAAATTTAAAAATGCTTGAACAAACTTTTGTTATTTCAGGAAATAGCTTAACTTTGGCACCACAAAAAGATTAAATTTCAAGATTAATTTTAATTTTTCAAAGCTGGTGCCAAAAAAATTTTAAGTGAAGTTTAATCATGGTAGAGAGAAGCATGATTCGAACATTTCAGAGTTTTATTTGCCATAATAGAACAACAATTACCAACAAAAGTTACGAAATACATAAAAATGGTATTCAAAGATTTTAAAAATGTAGACAAAAAAATTGCTATTTTAAAAGACTTTTAAAGATTCATTCTTGCATGCAAATTTAAAAATTAATCCAAAACAACGTTTTTAAACTCTTTTATATTTTTGCACATTTCTTAGAAGCAATAAATATTAATTCTTGTTTTAAAACCAATCAAAACATCAACAATTTTTTCTCTCAAGCTTCAATGATAATAAAAAGAGATGTTCACACTTTTCATTTTTAATTTTAGCAAAAATTAATTTCTTTTTTAAACATCAAAAACCTTATAAACTAAAAAACATAAATTATAATAAAGCGTGCAAAAATAAAAAAGAAATAGAAAAAATCAAAAAAAAAAGTTTCCAGTATTTTTTAATGTCCAAAAAAAATTTTTACAGGAAAAAACACGTCAAATCTTTGTCCAACTTTTTTTAGATGGCTGATTATATTCTGACGTTTTTTCGGTTCGTTGGATAAGTACTGGGAAAAAAGAAAAGAGAAGTTTGGCTTTTGACATCAAAGTTTTTTGTGTTTGGCAGAAAAAGAAAAGACACAGAAAAAAAACGGCAAAAAAACTTTGTAAAAGTAAGTATGCAAAAAAGAAGGGATTTTTTTAAAAAGATTTTCCTAATTTCAAATGTAAAACTGCTTAAATAATTGTTTAAATTTTCATGAAAGAGTTTCAAAATGTTTTTTAAAAAATTAACTTAAAAGTTTATTAAAAACTTCCTTATATTTAGAAACGTGCAAAGCAATGTGCGACGCAAGTGTTCCCCGCTTTTTTTTTCGTCCAAAAGAAAATGCAAGTGAGGTA
>JAQIXH010000595.1:0-12200 GCA_034700145.1 Panagrolaimus detritophagus | reverse complement strand
TAACTTTGAATTGTTAAAATCGTAATAATTGGATTTAATATTGTTATGTATTGAATAAACATTAATGAAATTAGTAATATGCCACTATTTTCTATAAACTTAAAATATACTGCGGCACATGATATTACCAATATGATGATAGAAATCATTGGGTGAATCATCTTAAAATTTATTCATCCGTTAACAATTAATACATGCGTAAATGTGCCTAATTTACCTGATATAAACTTTTTCGATTAAGCTCTTGATGCATTTGTAATGTTTTCTTTGAGTAAATTGATGATACATGTTTTAGGCTTTTTACAACTCTATATGTACAGAAAATTAAGACGCTATTACAAATTGAAGAAACAATAGATAAAGTGGCAATGTAAATGATGACATTCAAATTCATCTAAAAACATGTATATTTATAAAATTTAACAGTAAAAACGTGGTTTTACCAAATCTCTTGAACGAAATGAATTCAATGATTCTTCAAATTTCCATGGATTTATATTACTTAAAATTGAATTAAATTTTAAATCTTCTTCATTTCTACAATATGAAGATGAATATTCGGCACTCAATAAAGCAGCAGTAAAAATAGTAAGAAAATGTAAAGTCCAAGTTTTTGTTGTTGTTAAAGTTGATTTTCTAAAAAAATATCAATTGAAATGTTAAATATTTCTGCAGTAATTAATAAATCTTGCCTAACAATAAGAAAATACCGAAATAAAGGTTGTACAAACATTCCACAATATACTGTAGTTAAAGCAATCAAATATAACCAAATTCCAAAACATGGATAATATCCATATGTTGGAAACCATGGGGCAGAAATTCGAATGAACATTCTGCCATCTGATGATTCACATTCCTATAATTGTAATATAAAATTAGAAAGTTTGTTTTCGAAACTTACAAGCATTGTAAAACATGTAACAAATGCAATAAGTAAATCAACAATACAAGTTTGTAGCAAAACATTACTATATTTTTTCATTCCAGACGGAGTCTTCTTGAGTATTATAAACATTAGAAGCGTGTTTGACAAAAACGAAAGAACTGTTGTAAAACATGTGTGTGAAATATAAACGATATGAATGTTCATTATTATCGATTTAGTAAAGCTTTTAAGATTATTCTCATAAAAGAAAATTTATTCAGCTCTTTTTAGTAATCTATAGCACAAAATTAAAGCTATTGGAAAAATTTAAAAGATTAATTAAGACTCAAATAACACAATAACAAAAGTAGGAAAATTATTTATACCCATATTCACTTCCCCGTCAAAGATAAATAATTTTGTTTTTGAATGTCAGGCATTCTTTAAGAAAAACTAATGAACCATAATAAAATAATTCGATTATGGCACTTTTTTATATTAAATACAAAAAAAATATTCTTAGTTAAGTAATTTAAAAATTTCGAGATCTGACGTAAGAAAGTCATTTTGAAGCAATGAAGTATATAGTGCATATAATTTATCTTTCCCGGGCGCACATCAACACTACATGAACTTTTTATAAAAGCTTAAAATTTTGTTGGCATATTTTAAATTTTTATCTGTTTTCCGTCGATATTTTAATGGAAACGGTAACGGAATGCAAAAAATTAACGGAATATTGTTTTTGCGGAAACGGAATTCCGCACATCCCTGCTTCGAAATTGCGTGTCAAACTTTTGTTACAAAAAAAGCTTTTTACATCAGAAAATTTCAAGAACACAATGCCAACGCTGTTTTTCTTACGATACCGTAATTCGAATCGTGAACTAAATTTTTGCTTTGATTTTGAAAAATGATTTTTTTTACACATGATGATCAAATACACATAAAAACTGCATTTTTTCATACTCGTACTGGGTTACGATAAAATATCACGTAACTTTAATCTTTACTTGTTTGTGTTGAAACTATTTGTTGAAAAAATACATCATAGTGTCTGAGATTCCATTCTTTTTTTGTAGTTCTCAATACGTCATCTTAGCCCTGAAAAAATCTGTATTTCAATAAATACAAATTATTTCTTTCGTTGACAGTGAGAAAATTAATTACATGAAAAATATAATATTTTGCTTACTGTGGTTTGTAATAACAAATTATTTTCCCATCCAACTTTCTGTAAAATTGCTGGAAGACATATAAAACGTGAAATAGTAGAATTTTGGGACAATTATTACCCAAAAATCATCGTTTATTTTTATAATCTGGTCGAAAAGAGAGGTATATATTTTTCAGAAATGTCCTTGAAAATCAAATGAAAAGCAATTGTTTTTTTCAAAAATTTAAAATCTACTTCTTTTTTTGAAAAATTAATATTTTAAACTTATTTTTTGTATGGTAAACAAATGTATTCTGGGAAGGGAAACGTGTTCATGAATTAAAGTAAAATTTGTATTTCATTTTATAAAGTATACGGTTTGTGAGAAAATAAAATGTAGCGTCGTTTGGTTTTTAAAAAATATTACAACCGAACAAGTTTTGTTAGAAATTTCTAAAGCTACCAATTTTAAATAAACACAAAAAATGAATCTCCATGTTTTTTATATTTTTCATACATATTTTATTGGTTCGTTATCAATGATTTCAAACTTGATTTTGATTATTGTAATATGGAAAAAGACACCTGTTCAAATGAAAACTTGCAGTCATGTCTTAGTACAAAATTGTTCCACTGATATAGTTTTTGTTTTGGTATCATCTTTGACTTTATTTGTAAGTTTTTGGCTTTTTTTTCGTGAAACAATATTAACAAAATTAGAAACGGCTGATTTAAAACTTACTGTTTGATTGTCTTTTTTTTTATCATTTTTATTATGAAAGATAAATTTTTTTTTGAAAGAATCAAATTGTTTTTTCCTATCACTAAAATTAAGTACTGTTACTAACAGCAAAAATAAAAATTTAGGAATTTCAAACATCGAACAACAGAATTTTTTTACGAAGTGCTGCTTCTTGGATCCCTTCAAGCGGATATTGTCCGTGTACGGCAATTTGGTGGTATATTGTTGCTTTGGCATGCGCATATTGGAGTATGTACATCCAAATAATCTACCGATATCTTGTCATTGTTCAGTAAGTTTTCTATAATCATATTTTGAAATGATGAAAACCACTTTTAGTTCAATGGTTATAAAACCACGTAATATTTGGATAGCTTCAGTAATCACTTTTGTAATCTCTGCTTTTTTCAACTTAGATTTTTCTTTTTCATTTTGTTTTAACGAAGATTTGGAATCAAATAATATGCTTTTGAATATTGCGCCATGGAAATATGACACAAATTTGTCTTCTTTTCGATCAATTGACTTTGTAATATTCACTTGTAATTTTAAATCAAAACTTTTAACAAAATTAATTTTAGTTTAATGTGCACATGATAATTTACTTTTCTCTTCTTTCAACCGTTTTTACAATGGTATTCATTTTGTATCCATATTTTTATTACAAAATTGTAAAAACTATTAAAGCTTCAACATTTTCGACACAAATGTTAAAAATTCAAAAAAAAATTAACAAAAGAAGTTTATATTTGGTAAATTAAAAATCTGTAAAATTTCAAGCAAAACCATGAAAAAACAAACATTTCAGGCGATAACCCCAGTAATTGGCTTTTCGGCTTTTGCTGGAATTCTCGTAATTTTAAGCACGAGTGACGAGAGCAATTATTTTTTTATGATGGTTTTAACAATGCAGTATATTCCGTTGTTAAATCCAATCATAACTATTTTAACAATTTACCGTAAACCTTTATTTTGCAAAAAGAAGATACTAAAAACTGTTGCAACTGCATCTTTCAATCATCCAAAATAGTATTCATTTTTTTAAAGTTCTGACGCTTTATTTTCTGTTTGTCCGGAAACTTTACAGGAAAATATACATCCTTCAAAAGAAACATTTTAGATTATGTCTTTTTTATGTTACATGTTGCCTTTCTTTTTCCTAATCTTAATGGTTCATCACAATAAATATTTTCATTTTTATGGAATAAAAAATCTTTTTTTTCTAATTTTATCAATTTATTGTTTCAAAATTTCAAACGTGTGCAAAAATAGTGATTGTTTTTAAACAAATGTATAAAACATTCAAATATAAAAACTTTTTGCAGGTTTTATATTTTAAATTAAAAAGATTTCTTTTCCTTCTCCAAAGTCATAAAAAGTAAGGTTGTGAACATTTTGTTAACAATCTTTTGTCAATGTAAATTTTGTAAACAGTGACTTTACGGACTCAACATTAAAACCATATGTTTTCATAAAAATATTTTTAATGTAACTTTAATTTTAAAACGACTGATTTTGACATAATTAGTAATTATGAAAGCTATGGATAGTGTGTTGCTTTGGAAGTGTTGACAATGTTGAAGATTGAGAATATACGCCACCGCCAATGCGTGAAACTTTACTTGACTAAAACAGGGATTTATTTCAAAAACATTCAAATCAAAAATGTGTAGTATTTTTTGTATAAATTTCGTTCGTCTGATTATTTGCTCACTTTCTTCCTCCGTTATTTGCTATGAAACAAATTTCAAAGCCAAAGAATACACCTTTTATTAAGCAAATTTTAGAAAGTAATTTCTATACAGATCACTTTCTATTCCCTCCATCTTAAGCCCTTCCAGTAATCATTTTAACAACTTCAAGAGCCGGCCAAGGGACATCCGAGGCAACCATATGCCCGGCACGAAGGATATAAAAGAATTGAAAATTTTTAAATCTTTTTTGAAAGCCCCAAACTTGGGATTGATCGGGTGAACTGAAAGATGTTTTGGTAGAATTCAAAAATTCATCTCGATTCTCCCATTGGAGCCGTATAAGCCAACGCTCAACTCCAAGTGTATTACATATTAAATCAAGTTGGCCATTAAATACTGCGACATTTACACCGCGTTTAAGAAGATTATCAACGGTTTCATAATTTGGTGTCATAAAATCTCCCATTTGATGATCAAAAACTGCACCGGATTTTGCACCGAATGTAATATTAGCGGGAATGGTTGAACCAAATTTTTGCCGAATTTTTCCATTCATTAAATCGTTTAATGTATCTAATTGTAAATGATTCATATGTCTATTAAAAGTTCGTTGCTTAACCGAAAGTTTACGGTATTTATTGGACTTTAATGAAATTTTTTTTGACCAATCATCGGTGTCAATAGATTTCAAAATATTGTACCAATTTACGCCAGATGTCAATTGTCCGATCAAATCTTAAAAAGCGTATTGTAAAAAACTAAATATGCAAATTTTTTTCATACGTTGCATTTCTCTCCAGCAAGTTGTTGCATCATACCAATGTTTATTATCGACAAGTGTTTGGCATTCTGCAGCTTTGGCATTTGCGGTATCCAATTGTTTTCCATCGAGATATGAAACGGCGTAAAGGTATTCGGGCCACGTATTAACGAAATCCATTGGAGAAATCCATGAATCCCCTAATGCAATGCCAGCAAGTTTTGCTTTGATTGAACCCTCATCAATGGCATCTTGAAGTTGTTTACCAAATTCGGCACTCATTTTACCGCCGTAACTGAAACCATTAATCTTTGATTAACGTGCAAAAGTATATTAAGTTAAGCTAGCATCTGACTTATTGTTAAATTCTATCTCAACAACTTTAATTAAAACGGAGCCTGAAAATCGAGCAAAAGTAGCATATATATTATTGTTCGTTATTGTTTGAAAAAAATAAAAACAATGCTACTTTTACCTGATTTTCGGGGTCAGTTGTATAACAAGTTTTTTGCGGTAGCATTTAACGGATATAGTCAAAGGCATGTACAGGATAAAAAAAAATTTAGGAGCACTTTAGTTTTGGGATGGCACATTTGATTTTTTGCCGGGAGGTGCAAAAAGTGGCGAAAGTTCATAGGCTTTTTTAGTTTTGGATTAGGGGGAGAGGGCAGCGCCACTGAATGTCCCCCCTAAATACGGTCTTGGATAAAGTAAAATGCATCTAGTTACAGTATGTACATACCATAGGGAAAAAATATGCAGATTTAACATTTCCAAAAAAGTGAAAACCCTACCTTTCACAAAATATATAAAAATCTCTTTTCTGATATTCTGTATGCTTTTTGAAGAACTCTTTTGCCCAGGTCATTAAATCTTCCCCAATTTGTTTAACATTTGTTGTAAAAGCAGTATCGGAGTCGACATAACTGAATCCAGCACCAACAGGATTATCAACAAATCTATAACTTAAAAATATATAACATTCTAAGAAATCTAAGAAAGCTTTACACTAAATCAGCAATTTGAAGCCAGGTATTATTTCGATCTTGCAAATTAATATCTTTTGGTCCAATTTCTTCAAAATTTCCAAATCCTGTTGAATCTGCACCGGGTCCACCTTGAAGCCAAAGAATGAGGGGCCGAGTTGGGTCACTTTTAACTGACATTAACCACCAAAAAGTATGAGCATATCCTCTTACTGTAACATATCCCCAATCTTCATCATATTTTAATTTACCATTTGGAGTTTCTACAGTATCTTGGGAATGGCAAATACCAACAAATAAGAATGTTGTTGCAAAAATAGCTGCAACAAATTTCATGTTAAAAGAATGGATTCAAGTTCCTAAAAGTAAAAGTTTAAATAATTATGTAATAATAAATAGCTGATGAAAGTTGAGTTACTGTAGCAAAAAAGATAATCACATTTTCTTAAAGTTTTTGTGGCAATCCTTCAATTTTCAATATTTCAAAAAAGTATCTTTTTTCACTAAAATGTAAGACATGAATTTGTCTTTTCAATTATAATTGGTCAATCCATTTTTTTCCCACAATTTTTAATCAAAAAACTATAAAAGCCACAAATTTGTGTTCAGCCATTTTTCCCAAAACGCCTTTTATTTTTGTTCATTTTCATTTTTAACTAATCAAAGCTGACTGAAAATTAATTGGAAAAAACTAAAATAAATGGCTTTTTAAAAAGGAAATGCATGGCTTTTATTTTTTAAAACAAAGTTTGCATTTTAAAAAACAAATGAAAACAATGAAAAGTAAAATATTATTTTTGGTTCTTTCTTCTGTTTTTTTTGAAAGAAGAAAAACTGAAGAAATGATAAGACAGTTTTTTTGGTTATCATATTTTATTTTATCTTTTAAATAATTTTTGAAACAAACAAAAAATTATCTTTTACTTCAATGAAAAAATTTGATAACTTTTGCGCCAATTCTGTTCTATTTCAAAAATTCAATAAAAAAACATACGCTCAAAATATAAAGATTTTTTATTTGATCAAAACTAATTTTTATGCTTTTAAAAATCCCTAAAATTGTTTTTTGTAGTCCATTTTTTTCGTATTTCAATAAAATTTCTTTGACACAGATATGATAAAACGAGTTAAAAAATTGTATTAGAACGACGTTTTTATTATAATATTCAAAAGCAAAGCGTATCGAAAGTATTTTTCTATTACGGTTTTCGAATGAGAAAATAAATGAAATTGTTAGTCAAAAAAATAAACAAATATGGAATAAATTTATACTTAATTCGCTTGCATACAGTATACCAACTGCTTGGCCAAATTTATAATTTGAAATGTATCACACAATCTTAATAGAAAAAGGTATACTTTTTAACAAGCAAAAATGGAACTTATTTATAAAAACGATAAAACAAATAAATGTTATAGATTTTCAGTATGCTTTTTAAAGTTTGACTTTTTTTATATATTTCAAATTAAAAAGATTTCTTTTCCTTCTCCAAAGTCATTAAGAGTAAGATATAAAGTTGTGAACATTTTGTAAATAATCTTTTGTCAATGTAAATTTAATAATCAACATTAAAACAATATGTTTTTATAAAAATATTTTTATTGTAACTTTACTTTAGTTTTCAAAAGATATAATTAATAATATCATCGAACAGAAATTTTAATTGCATATTGTATACAATATCTAAATACTGTTTCAAGAGATAATACAGTAAATTAAAATAAGAACATTTGATGCAGCTTCTCCTGAAATAAATACAGTTGAAAAAAGACAGGCACTTTTTTCTTTGACAAAAACATGTCCCTTTAAATGATTGCTTTCTTTTTGTCTTATTCCCACTGACTGACAACGAAAAATGAAAAATAAAAAAAAAGGGAAATTGCAAAAAGAGTTATTCACATCGAATTGAGTGTCTGTTTTTGCGTTTGATGTGAATTGCCTTTTTTGGAATAATTTTGATGAATTGGTGAGATAAATCAACTTTTAATTTTTTTTTGGGTTTCTTGTAACTTTCATGTATGGACAGTGCCCCAGAGCAAAAAAATAGAGAAATGAAGGAGGCGGTGCTTAATGTCAAAAAGAAAAACATGAATAAGTGATGCACTGCGTTCATGTAATGCTTTAGAACTGATAATGATATTGTGACGGACAAGTGTAATTATGCATGTTGGAAAAAAAACATGTTTAAGAGACGAACAAGGCGGTGCTTTCTTTGTTTTCCTTGTGAAGTAACTACATGATGTACTACTAAACAAGGCAGAAAAAAAATATAGCAAAGTTTTTTCATCCGAAGACACGCCTTGTTAAAAAAAAAAGAAAACACTTTCATCCCTCCCTTTTCTTCATGCTATCAGTTCATGTCACGCCTTAGAACTGATAACTACATTTTTTGTGGCCATTTTGGCCATTTTTTTATTTTCTTCAGTTTTGAGAAGCAAGAAGTATGTTAAGAAAGCTAATATATTTTGAGAGACCAATGTAATGGAAGCATGTTCTCGAACATTCAAAAACTTTATCGGATGTGAACTCAAAATGTCTTCGTTTCTCTGTGGCTGTTGCTGTTTTTGATATATCAGACATAAATCCAAATTCAATTGTAAGTTGAATGAAATATTTGTTTTAAAGGTAAAATATTGTTGTTATAATATTATTTGCAATTTCTTTTCTTCTACTAACTGGACTTTACTGATGAGGCCCACCAGTTAGTTTATAATTCAAATAACATATAATTAAAATAAAGAAAAAGACGTCTAGAGTTTAGGGCCGAAACGTCAATGTAATAAATTCTTAGTTTTCTAATTTTTCAAAAAAATTTCTCCTCTAAAACACTTTAAAATTGTAATTTAAATCTGCCATAAAGGCAGATGATTTGTGTATTTCCTTTATCATGATTAAAAGTAGACATTTCTTGTATCCATATATTTTTGAATGTTTTTTTTGTTAATGTTTTAGCAAAAATATACCCTTTTTTGCTTAAGATCCAGACGAAATACGGGTTCCGTCATTAAAGTTAACTCCAAAAAACATGTTTTACACGTCCATCATGATGACAGATTCTGATTTTTGATTATAGTATAAATCATAATTTTAATTTTGTTATTTTTTAAACGCTATTTAATATTGATAATTGTAAACATTTATTTAAACTGCATTTTTTGTGGTACTGTATTATGTTTCTTATTCAAATTTAATTTGTTAATAAAATGGATAATTAATGTCTTTCGCGTTGTTGTTGTTATCATTATTTCTTGCATTAGCTTTTTTTCCTTTTATTATTTTGAATGTAAACTATGGACATTTTTTTTCTTATGATTCTTACTTCATTTTTTTCAATGATAATGAATTGTCTTAATTTTGATACTTGTTTATTTATTTCTTTTTTATGAGAAGGACATACGTTCAGACAAATTGACTGTCATGTTGACAAAAAAAATTTTCAAGGAAGAATGACCCTCCTCATAAAAATTCTTTCCCACTTTCCCTTAAAAATCATGTAAATGCTTTGAGCAGTTTTTAAAAATATCGTTCAAATAAAGGTAAAAAAATTATGATGTTCCTCTTTTAATAAAAAGTATTGTGTTTTGGAGAACTCTCATAGTATGACATGTCTCTCTTTCGAAAAATTTAAAACAGTGAATGAAAATTAGTAACATTTATTTATTGCATCTCAAACAGAACAGCATATAAAACCTTTCAAAATTTCAAAACATGACATTAAGTTCAAGGGGAACTGTGATCTTTGTCATCATTATCTTCCGAAACCTTGAAATCATTTTCATCATCAATAAATTCTTCAAGGATGTCTCCAAGCTTAAACGATTATTTTTATTAAATTTTTTGGATATACAGTATATTTACCATAGGTACTCCAGATCCAAAAGGTTCATCACAAACTTTGCAGTGATAATGAGCATCTGTCTTGAAACAAACATTTCTGGCCCCGAAGGAAAATGGTTCCAGACTTAGCTGCATTTCAATGCATTTTGAGCAAAAGCCATGCCCACACTCCATGCGAGTGGATGGCTTAGAACATATGCAGCAAGGGACATGTTGATTGTTCATTCTTGACCAGTAGCACATATTTTATTTGGCAAATTTCAGCTTTTTATACTAATTTATATTACATTTTTTTATTTTGTTTTTTTTTTTTGAAGGCCACGCCCCTCATCAAACTTTTTTTCTGCCATTTTTTATTCACTTTTTTGAATTTTTTTCAATACACGATCTGAACCTGCAAGTCATGGGAGGTCTTCACCGAATGCTGAAACTTTTGTTTTTTTTGCTGAAGATTCTTTAGTTCAGTGACCAGAGCTGGAACATGTAACAAAAAAAGACAGTGAATGATGTACTGATAGCAGTGATTCAATTCACTTCACATCTTTACAAGGTGTTCCATTGATGTACCTGCTGCACTCAACTGTAAGAAAAAGAAAAGAAAAGACTTGTATTATTTTTTGATATCAGAGAGCACAAAGTCCTCAGTAAAAATTCGGAGGTCTCCGCCGAATGCTGCAATATTTTTTCTGAATAAACTGACAGCAGTGATTCAACTCACGTTGCATCCTTACAACACTCATTTAGGTGATTGCTTTGTTGTCCGAAATTGGCTGCAGTTTTTTGTGAAATTTTTTGCTATTACTTTTAATTTTTTTATGTTGAAAGACAATTCCCTTATATGATGCGATCTGTGTATTTTTGTAATTTCTTTAAAACAGTTATTTTTAAAAGTAGCTAATTTTTGTAATTGTTTATTGTATTTATTTACGTAATTTGTCTCATTTATTTTGCTTGTTGTTCAACATGCGTTTACTATAAATTAATAAAAATAATTATTATTTTCACTTTTATCACATTCCATAGCAAGTCGTAAGCTTGAATGAAATTTTTCTTTTTCCAGTTTTATATGTGTTTTATTAATAAACAAAATATTATGGAATTTTTGTCAAAAGCAATATTTTTTTCTGGATTTTAAATGATATTTTCAGCATTGGAAACCATGATAAAAATTTAGTGTCCTCTTTGTCCAACATCAAGCTGCATTTTTTTTATGTTTCTGTTAGTTAAAATTATTCATTTAAGATCTTTTATTTGGATGTAAAAAGTGCTTAATAAAAATAGCTCTTTTCTTCTTTTTTGATTTATGCTTTATGACCAAACACAATCAAAGCAATACAATGAAAGCAATGATACCTTGAAAGAAGTTTAGGAAAGACAAAAAACAATATTTTTTTAGTTGGACTTTTTTTAATAACAACGTTGATCACGTAAAAGAGTGTTCCTTTTCTAAAAAAAGGAGACTCTCTTTTTTGCTTCAGTTAAAATTGAAGAGAATTAAAGGAAGGTGTTCCTATCAGTAAAAAGTGCCAGTGTTTTATCTTTATCATGGAGAGGCAGCACGCAGTTATTTTTTCAATGACGAAAGCGCTTCTTTTAGACAAATGAAAATTTTTTGGGTAGTTTTTTTTTTTCAATTTGTACATTTATGTTGTTAAAAGAATGATATATTTTAAAACCATTTTATAATATTATACATGTTTTTTAGGATACACATTTAAATCGAATACTGTGTGAATAATATGCGACGTCTCTGTTGTATCTGTAGACAATCTCTTGTATATGATAATGAAAAATATTATGGTGTTAGATTTCCTCGTGGTCGTTTAAAAGCTGCCAAATTTGCTAAATATTTAGAATTGCCTCAAAACGTTATGAACAAATTTAAACAACATGAAGAGATTTGTCATCGACATTATGATAATTTTACGTTTGTTGAAAAGGGAAACAAAAAAATAAAAAAACATTTAAGTGTTTCTGAACACTCTATTCCGGAAATTAGTCATAATAACGGTGATAATTTTACTGATAATAAACATAACGTATGCGAATTTATAAATTTCAATCAAAAAAATTTTATTCTAATATTTTAGTTCATTAAAAATGAATCACAAAATATTCAGCCGAATACCAAAAATTATGATTCCTTGGTTAATGAT
>JAQIXH010000594.1:0-12204 GCA_034700145.1 Panagrolaimus detritophagus | reverse complement strand
TATGTACATACAAAATTTGGAATTTCTGTCACTTAAAAAGCGCTGCATGCAATGCATACAGTATACCATATTATAACATAAACATTTTTAAAACATTATTCCATTTGTGTAGAAAATATACTGGCATTTGTTACATTATTCTCCAAATTTTCAATTAACTTGCTTTTTTTGTCAAATGCTTTCACAATGATTTGCACGGAACTTCTAAAACAATAAATTCTACAAACTAAACATCCATTTTTTTGACGGACTTTGCACCTTTTTAACAAAAATTAAATTATCGAGGAAGTTTTTAAGTTTCATTAATAAAAATTTATGAAAATTGTTGCCTTTTTAAAAATGAAATTCTTTTTTAAAAATCAAAATTGGTTGAATGGCACGGTTTTACTTATTTATTTATGTTAACATTAAAGATTAAACAATAACGTTATACAGCCCACATATGTTTTAAATTATCAAAATGAGAGTCGGCAGTTTGAACGGCGTGTTTTGAAATGATATGAATCGTAATTTCTTTGCTACAATATTTTTGTTTTAACCAAACAATAATTGCATAACTGGATGTAATAATCGCAGCAACTTCATACCACTGAAATTAATATATTTTAAATATGAATGAAGTTAAATGCTTTAT
This sequence comes from Panagrolaimus detritophagus, assembly GCA_034700145.1. Taxonomy (NCBI): domain Eukaryota; kingdom Metazoa; phylum Nematoda; class Chromadorea; order Rhabditida; family Panagrolaimidae; genus Panagrolaimus; species Panagrolaimus detritophagus. The sequence goes on along the minus strand of JAQIXH010000594.1, from coordinate 11,570 downwards.
CTTAATTTTAACGACTAAATGAAAACGAAATGTTGTTAAATATTTGGTTACAATTTTTATCATAAAATGATGAAAAAAAATTGTGATAAAAGGATTAGTCCGGATTTATCTTTTAATCATTTCTTTTAACATTTTCTATTTTATAAAAAATGTCAAAGTACAGTATTCCAAAACTTACAGCAAAACAACAAACAAATGAAACGTATGGATTTGAAGGAAAAACAAAATTTGTAATCAAAGTTCCAATTAATGATAAAATTCCACAAACTAAGGTAACGATTGATTTTGGAAAAAAATACCGTAAAATTTCTAAATTTTTTGAACACTAAAACAAATTTGATTATTTTTAACAAGCAAAGTCACTATCAATTTACATACCTCATGGCGTCCCGTTAATGAACTTATTAAAACTGATTTGCGTCTCATTTCTTTGAATGTTCTTTGAAGGTAAATTGTTAACTAAAATTTTGAAACTTCAACGGTAATCTTTTTATAGCTAATAAAACATTAAATGGCTCCCAAGAAATAATCTGATTTTCTTTTTCTCGGTAAAATGATTAAAAGTGTAATTTTTCGAAATTTGATTACAAAGTTGTTTTTAGGAACATGTAGAATTTTATTTTATTTTAAAACTTTTAATATCACTAATATTTTTGTAATTTTTGAAATTTTGTGGGGCTGTTTTTGGTGATAATAAATTCAATTATTCGGTTTCCATTTTTGATGTTACTATCTTTCTGATAGTAAAGAAGTAAAAATCTTTTGGTGTTTTCTTTATTACAGAGCAAAAAGGTTTGAAAACAAAACGTCTAAAGACAAGCTTATCGACAATCCATAATTTTTCAAAAATGCAACAATAAAGTCAAATCTGGTAAAACGTTTTGTAGATGTGGTATATGGATAGTTGTTAAATATTAAAGTTGTAGCCAAGGACTTTTTTTGAAAATTAACTTACCGACGCATTTAAAAGTTGCATTCCAGCACTTAAACTTATAAACACCATTATAAAATTTTGAACAACGTGAAACGTCATTAAATACCAAAGAAGATACGATAATGCTGCAGTTAAAGTTATTAAAACAGTCATAAGACTAAGTGATATTATATTTGATCCATAATGTAAAGGTTTTGATGCTCGTATTCCAATATCGATAACAATTAAAAGTGAAACAAAACTTTGTTGAAATGCAGCAATAATGATATATCCGTGTAAATTCATAATTGATAACATAAAAACACTGTATCGAAATGTAATTAATAAAATTGTTAAAGTAATTGCAAATGAACTTTGAATCATTTTGTTTACCTTAAAACAAATTGCCAAAACTCTAAAAAGATTTTCTAAAAAACGGTTTTTACATCCAAATAAAATCTAACCTTGAAGTTGTATGTCCAAAAATAGTATGTTTTTGGAAAATTAATATAAACGAAGCTGAAAATATTGTAAACAATGAAAAGCATGCCAATATTTGATATAATTTATATGCAACAACATTTTGTTCTCCAACATATAAAGTTATATTATAAAAAATTTCTAAACTGAAGTTTCCCGTCAACGACGACATTCAATCAAAAAATTTAAAAAAAAATTTAACTAGTAATAAAAAGTTTATGAAAGTTTTTAAAACTTTTATATTTAATAAAGAATCTAATTTAATTTGTTTTTATAAAAAAAGTTTTCCATCAAATTTGTCGGCCCCTTTAGTTAATTGTATTTGGAAACGAATAGATTGGTTGAAAGAATTTTATACCAATGTTGTAATTTTCTTTTTTAAAAATTGAAATAAAATATAAATATAAAAAATTGCAAAATGCATATTTATTTAACAAAATAAATGCTAAGAGCTATCTTTAAAAAAGACTATATACAATTCTATAGCTATTTTTAAAATTGTGTACTGTATGTTTTAGACATTAAATAAGTTTCAAAGAAACTAAAACAATTGTAACTGCATTTTGCTGCCCATGTTAACGAGGAAAACTGATAACGTGTTTTTGTTTTTTAAAATTTTCCTGTTTTGGAAAAAAAACATTTTTTTTATAAACGTGAGTGCATTTGAGTATGCACGCGTATTTAGGACATCAGTAATCTTCGAAAAAATGGTTTTTGTTTTTCATCTTTAACATGTCAGACATTAGTCGCATCCACTTTTCGGTTGCCCAAAAATGTATGCATACTCTGATAGAAATTCATATATAAAAAATTTGCTATCACTTTTCGAATTTTAGAAGATGCTAATGCAATACTGTAGAAATATTTAAAAAAAACTTTTTATGAAAATCTTTAAAAAATTAACACTGTGTTAAGCTTTGGCAAAACGTCTCTAATGAAACGAATACGTTGTCAAAGATTTTTTTAGAGGATAAAATTGATGAGTTGGCTTTTATAGTTTTACATTTACATTCAGCTCTAAATTCTATATTTTTGTTATTCAAAATAAAAAAATATGCGGAACGATAAGAAAGATGATGAAGTTGCAGGATCGAATCCATATGCTCGTTTGGATAAAACAGCGGTGATTCAAGAAGCTCGAGCATTCAATGAAACTCCAATTAATCCAAGAAAATGTTCACAAATTCTCTGCAAATTACTTTATTTATTCCAACATGGTGAAGTTATTAGCCGTACAGAAGCAACAGATACATTTTTTGCTATGACAAAATTATGGAATTGCAAAGATCCCGTTGTTCGTCGCCTTGTTTTTCTTGCTATTAAAGAACTTTCTGTTTATGCTGATGATGTTATTATTGTTACAAGCTCGTAAGTGGTTCTTTTTGTAGTATTATTTTTAATTATGTTTTTTTACAGTTTGATGAAAGATATGACTGGTCGTGAAGATGTTTATCGTCCAGCTGCTGTTCGAGCCCTTTGTCGTATTATTGATGTTAGTATGCTTCAAACAATTGAACGCTATCTTAAACAAGCTATTGTTGATAAAAATCCTGCTGTTGCATCTGCTGCACTTGTATCAACACTTCATATTCTTCGAAAAAATCCTGAATTTGTTCGCCGTCTTGTTAATGAAGTTCAAGAAGCTGTATCATCGGATAATCATATGGTTCAATTTCATGCCCTTGCTTTATTATATCATATTCGTTCATCAGATCGTCTTGCAGTATCAAAGCTTGTTCAAAAATTCAGTAAATCTGGTCTTCGTTCACCTCATGCAATTTGTTATTTAATTCGAATTGCTGCTAAACTTGTTGAAGAAGAAGAAAGCAATGATCGTTCTCCATTTCAATATATTGAATCATGTTTACGACATAAATCTGAAATGGTAATTTATGAAGCTGCATCAGCTATTGTTCGACTTCCAAATATTACAAGTGGTGAACTTGCATCAGCAATTAATGCCCTTCAACAATTTTGTTCTTCACCAAAGCCATCTCTTCGTTTTGCTGCTGTTCGAACACTTAATCAAATTTCAATTAATTATCCACAAGCTGTTATTTCATGCAATGTTGATTTGGAACAACTTATTACTGATCAAAATCGTTCAATTGCTACCCTTGCTATTACAACATTGCTAAAAACTGGCGCGGAAGCATCTGTTGAACGTTTAATGAAACAAATTAGTACATTTGTTTCTGAAATTAGTGATGAATTTAAGATTGTTGTTATTGAAGCAATTCGATCACTTTGTTTACGGTATCCACGTAAACATGCAACAATGATGAATTTCTTAGCTACAATGTTACGTGATGAAGGGGGATATGAATATAAAAAGTCAATTGTTGATACAATTATTACAATTATCGAAGATAATCCAGAAGCAAAAGAACTTGGTCTTTCACATCTTTGTGAATTTATTGAAGATTGTGAACATACAAATTTGGCAACTCGTGTTCTACATTTACTTGGTCGCGAAGGTCCAACTGCGCAAACTCCACAAAGATATATTCGTTTTATTTATAATCGAATTATTCTTGAAGCTGTTCAAGTTCGTGGTGCTGCTGTTACTGCTTTAGCTAAATTTGGTGCACAATGTTCTGATCTTCGTCCATCAATTATTGTTTTACTTCAACGTTCACTCTATGATACTGATGATGAAGTTCGTGATCGTGCAACATTTTATCTTGCTGTATTGCGTAAAGGTGATCAAAAAGCTATTGCCGATTTTATTCTTAATCCACTTCAAGTAAGTTTTTGCGCTACTACAATAGCTACTCAACTTGTAAATTTTTAGATTTCTGTTGTCGGACTTGAACGTCAAACTGAACAATATCTTGCTAGTGGAGATTTCTCAAAACCATTTGATATTAAACAAGTTCCAATTTCTGCTCAACCAATTACTGCAAGTGAAACAAAGAAATCTGCTCTTTCTGTTGAAGCACCAGTAAAAAAAGAAGAAAAAACCAAAGCTTCACGTCTAGATATTTATGCTCGTATGTTTTCTAAATTTATTCTGGAAACATCAATTTATAATCACATTTTAGAACAACTTTCTGCAATTCCACAAATTGCACGACTTGGTCCATTATTCAAATCATCAACTCCAACTGAATTAACTGAATCCGTTACTGAATATACCGTATCTGTTGTTAAGCATATTTTCCAAGAACATGTCGTATTACAATTTGATTGCAAAAATACACTTAATGATCAACTTTTGACCGATGTACATGTTGAACTTGAACCATCAGATGAAAATAGTTGGGAAATTATTGAAAGTATTCCGCTTCCACAATTACCATATTCACAACTTGGAACAACTTATGCAATTTTAAAAGATGAAAGTATTACAGCAACATTTGGGGCAACACTTAAATTTAAAGTTGTTGATGTTGATCCAACAACCGGTGAACCAGAATCTGATGAATCATATGATGATTCATATGTACTTGAAGAAGTTGAAATTCAACTTGGTGATCATATTCAAGGCTTTATGAAAGCAAATTTTTCATCGGCATGGGAATCTGCTGGTGAAGAAAATGAAGTTGAAGAAACTTATTCTCTTTCAACGTATGATGGACTTCAAGATGCTGTACAAGGATTGCTTAAATTTTTATCAATGTCACCATGTGAACATACTGAAAAAGTTTCGGAAGGAAAATCATCTCATACGTTGCTATTATCTGGAAAATTCCGTTCTGGTCAAGATGTTCTTGCTAAAGTTCGACTTGCATTAGACCCATCTGATAATTCTGTCACAATGAATATTATTGTTCGGTATGTTTGTTTTTAAATTTTTTTATGTAATTGTTTACCATTTCCTTTTTAGTGGTGAAGACAAAGACATCAGTGAAGTAATCGCCAATGCTATTTCTTAATTTTTTTATTGTATAATCTAATTTTTAATTCTTATATTTATTTGAAATGTGTAATTAAGTTAAATTACGTAAAATACATAAAGCTTTTTATTTGATAAAAATTTTTTCAATAAGCACTTTTTTGTATTAAATGTGTTAAATTGACAATGTTGAAGTCAGCTAAGAAAAACGTTTACTAAATTTAGCAAGTTTTAAAATAAATTCATAATGCATATAAATGTGTGTGTAACATATAACGTCATACTGTAACTTAAAAAATATAACTGTAAGGCTACCAAATATTTTCGTCTTTTGTTCATATTAGAAGCTTAAAACATTTTGGTTATCATTTTTTTCTATAGTAGATTTGGTTTTTTTCTTTCATCTTTTTTCTATATCAGTTTTTTTATACGTATGTTCTTTTTTACTTTTGAAGTTTGCCGCTTTTTTATACCATACAAAAAAGGCTTTTGAATTTACCGACATTAATACTTTTTCAATGTTTAATCATTAATTTTCTTTTTCCCACAATCAACCGAATGAGGACAAAGAATGGATATTATTTTTTACTGGTTTAATTTGTGAAAGAATTATAACCGTTTTGAAATGCCAAAAATACAAAATTAAAATCGTGGTTGAAAACTATAAAAATACAAGGAAATCTTTATATTTTAAATAAAATTTTTGTTAAATCAGCATAAATTTTAGTCTAAAAATGTTTTAACGCATGTATCTCTTTTTTGGTGTTTTTAAAAATAGCAGCCGAGACGTTGCAAATGAAGTAAAACGCGGGAAGAAAGGCTTTTCTCTTCTTTTTTTTTCTCCTCGAAAAATATCACATCATTCAATTTTTTTTTTTTGAAACAGCGGCAAGATCAAAGCTTTAAATGGAAATATAAGAAAGAAGACAGAAGAGGGGAAATGAGACAACTAGCAGCAGTTTTGGGAAGAAAAACGTTTATGTGAATTCAATGATTCTTTTTTTAAAAGTTTACACAAAATGGACAGAAATTTAAAACTGCTTGACGTTTGGGAGTTAATACATTTTTTTATAGAAACCTTGATACATTTTAAAAATAGAAACCGATTGCCTTTTTTAATATTCTAAATACACCCAATTTTGTTACCGTAATCTACTTTTTTAATTTATGTTTTATAATTTTTAAAACAGCCGTTTAATTTTGTAGTCATTTTGAAAGCAACTAAAAATGATATAGTATAACTCTTTTTCAAAAACCAACTTTATTTTTTATTTTTCAAGTGTACTTTGAAAGCGAGAAGCATTTTTTAAACCTCTTGAGGTTTGTTTCGAACGAGTCAAGAGTGCTGCTTTTTTCTTTTCTATACCTTTTAAGCTGGAGAAAAGTTTTTAAGTTATCATTTTTCTGTCAAGATGCTTCTTCTTTTTGAAAAAAAAACCAGATTTATTTTATCCATGTATAAAAAGCTTTAAACCATAAAGAAATAATAAACCAATCATTTATTTTGCTGCTTCATTCGAATTTTTTAAGCGACGTTGGTCTCTCGTTGAGGATCGTTTCATGAAAGCTGTCTGCGATTTGAATGAATTCCACTTGGAAGCTTTCTTCATGGAAAATGGCTTTGTTAGATTTGGAAAAGCCTATATTGAAAAAAGGGATCATTTGTCATTGAATGGTCCATAAAGTTTATTATTTTTAATATTTTTTCTGAAAAATAAGTCTTTACTCTTTTCTCTCAGCTGTCAGCATCAAATCAAAATTTTGTTTTTCTTCATAAAAAAATATAAATAAAAACAATGGGCTTCTATTTTTTCGCGCCATTGCTCTTTCTTTAATGCCTCATTATTTTTTTTGGGGAGTTTTGCGCGAAACAATACTTCTTTCTTTAGTTTTAAAAAGCTGTTGGCTCTTTTTTACATTCTTGTCAGAGAAAAAACTTATATTGAAAAATATGTTTTTTTGGTCCAATTGAAAATATTTTTTGGCAAATGTTTCTCAGTTTGCTATAACTCAAGCCAGCAAATTTGCTAGTTAAAAAATTAACAATTCACTTTTATTCTCCTTTAAAAATTCAACTCTTTGAAATAAAAAATCCATTAATAGTTTCTTAAAAATTTGGCTATTATTTTTGCTTTCAATTACAGTAAATTTATATTGGCTCTCATGAAGTTGCTCCTCCATTTTTACACAATAAAAATTTTCAAATGCACCAAATTGAACTTCTCTTTTACTTTTTTATTGGTTGTCTATCTTTCGAAATTTTTGTTTTAACAAATGTCATAAAAAGTCTTAATTGACTTGTTTTTTTTTTATCGGGGCAAAAATGAATCAAACGCCCATAAAAAAAGATATTGGCTTCTTTTCACATATAAAAACTTTTATTATGCGTCTTTTTCATTTTGGTTATATTTTGCTTTAATTTCTGATATCCACTATTATTATTGTTAAAATTAGGTTTTACACAATCATTACCGGAAAGAATTCAATTTTGTTTGGTTTTTTTATATGGAGAAACTTTACACCTTAAACACATTTTTTAAGGACAAAGTTTGTTTGATAATTTTTCTCGAATGAAAAAAATGTTGATAAAAAAGAGATTATATAGTTTACCCTTTTTTGTTGGGGACAAATAACGCTTTTGATTAGTTCCAATTTTGAACAGCAAAAGCTTTGATTTATGTCATTCAAATAATATAGGCAACAACGAGTAACTTTTTATGGTTTTAAAAGTAAAGTCGCTAGAACAATAATTAGCAATCATTCAGTTGCTTGTACATCTTTTTATATTATTTCTTCCCCTTTTTTTTCAGTTTTCCCAAATTCTTTGACGCCAAAAAAAACGAAAATATTTTTTACAGCAATTTAATTTATTTTTTCTGCCAAAAAATCACGCATTAAAAAAGCAATGAAAATGAACGCCATATTTTTTTTCGGTGACTCCTTTTTTCTCTCATTTTCTTTGAAGTTCGCCGCTGATGCATTTTTTACCACTCTGCGTGATATCAAAAAAAATGAGGGAAGAAACAAAAGACATTTACTCAAATGAATCGGGGCACATTTTTTTTGGATGGTTGATTGCTTGTTATTGCTGTTAGCATCATCATCCTCGAGAAAGAAAAATAAGTCTCCACCGTTGTCATACGAGACATATCATAGAAAATAGTGGCAGCCGTAACAAACATTGAAAGCTGCTGCAACAACAAAAACACTGTTTCTTTTTTGCTTCTGCTTTCCTTTTGGCTGTCCTTTCCAAAACTACTAAACTGATAGAAAAAAAAAACGAAAGAATTGACTGATTGCTTTAACTGATTGCAAAAAAAACGAAGAAAAACTTTTTCTTTTCTCTATAATTTTCTCGCCCTTTTTTCCGACACTTTTTTTTATTTTTTTCCTTTGAAAAATGCCGCTTTGCTTTTATTGTGTTAAAAATGTTAGAAAAAACTTTTTTTTACCCCCTGGTGTTCTTTTTCTTTTAAAAAACACACAGTTTTTGTCCCATTTATTTCACAAATGAAAATTGTACAAAAAGTTTTTGGGGAGCCTTCGAAGGGTCTTTGATACGAAGAAATTGATTGAATAGTCCATTAAATTTTTTTTATTAAACTTTGATCTAATTGATAATACCCACGAAAACAAACTACTATATAACTGTGGCGAATAATTCTCGGCTTTGTTTTTCCAATTTTAAATGCCAAAGTTTTTACCTTTTTCAACTACAGTGTTCCCAAAGGAATAACACTTTTCTTTTGTTTAAAAATTTTTTTAAATGCACATTATTTACTTAAAAATATTCCAAAATGTGTTATTATTTTTTTTCTCTTTTTTAAGCTGTAAAACGCCCAATAATTCCCTTTTTTTGCTTATTTAACTCCAACAACGTTTTCTTTGTTGTTCCTGCAGAAAAATAAGTTAATGCTTTATGAAAGGGAATTTTGTCTTGTTAAAAAAAGCTCTATTTCCCATTATTTCCGGTTTCTTATTTCCGGACATTTACGTCTTTTCAGCGTGTTTTTTCTTGTTGCCAAAAATTATTATTTTTTACTGCAAAATTTGTCACTTTTTTGTCCTTGTCTATCTCGGCGGCAAATATTTTTTAAGTATTTTTGAAAACGTGTGATTTCTTTTTTTCTTACAAATCTTTGAGGCCATCTATCTTTTTTATCCTTTTAAAATTCATTAATTTTCTATTTGTTCACCAATTATTCTTTCTTAAAGTTTTTCTGAAATTTAACAAGAAAAATTTTCTTTGGTATAAAAATGAAGAAGACCGGAGGAAAGAAAAAAGGAAAACGAAGTAATCTATCTCTCTTTCATGGGGGCATTTTTATTGCTTCTTTCTGTTTTTGAGCTTTTTTTCATTTTCGATGGATCACCCCTCTTTTATTTTTCTGGGGCTGCTTTAGGGTGGCAAAGAAATGAAGAAGCACAGTCAAGTCAAAAATAAAGAAGGAAAAAAGATAGTGAATGAAAAAAAGAAGAAAAAAAGGGAAAAAATGCGCGTGTCTAAGCGTTTTCATCTGCCCTTGGCGCTGGCGCCGAATGACAAATTGCAATGCTTTCAAAAAAAGAAAGAGGTTTGGTCGATTTTTGTTGTGCAAAATATAAGGGAAAAAAATATAATAAGAGTGTAGTTTAAAAAAATTCAACTTTTAATTTACATTTTGCATTAAAACAAAAAACTGTTTAACCAAGCTAGTACTTTAATCTTTTTCTTAATATTTTTGTGTTCGTTTAATACAAATGCCGTATGGAATTCTTTCATCATAAAATTTTCGTTTTTAGGATTCTAAGTTTCTCTATAATTTTGAGTTTAAGCAGTTAAGATATTTCTTTTTGATTTACCCTTGAAATTTAAGCTTTTTTTAAAAACTTTAATTTACTTTGTCACTTTCTTTCGCTATTTTAACCCCCCCCCAAAAGATCAAAGGCTTCAAAGAACTTCTCCCGCTTTATTTCAAATAAAATTCATATTTGTGTCCTTTTTTCAGTTTATTTTTTGGTATTTTTTTATTTTAAAATTGTTTTTGCATTAAAAATCCGTTTTCGGAAAATGTCCTTTGAAGTTTTTTTTGAAAAAGAAACCGGCCACGAAAAATCCAAACATAAAGTTTTTTAGAAAAAGTTTGGATTGGGTCAACAGCTATAAAGTAAAATCAAATGAATGAATAATGGTAAAGCTTTAACTTTTTTTGCTCAAATCTCTAGGTAAGAAAAAAAACATTTAAGCAATGATTTGTTTTTTGGCGGCAAATTCCTTTTGTCGGTACTTCTTATTTTGTTTAAAATGGTCCTCGCTTTAGTATTTAAAAAATATTTAAAAAAGCGGCATTTTTAGAAAGGAAAAAGTTCGATAAAAATAAAAATACGCTTTATTTAATTGTTTACTTTTTTTTAAAGTTAGAATAGATTATGGAAGGGTTGTTTTAGAAAGCATATTGTCTAAGAAATCTGATGATCAAAAACTTGCAAATTTCGGCCAGATGTTAAATTCATATTTACTGTGTCGAAATTTGATATTTTCATCTCATTTATCAAAATTCCAATGCATTCCGCTCGAAATTTTTAAAAAAGAAATTTTTTGTAGATTTACTTGCTTTTTTTTTCCCCCAGCATTATGTTGTCTTCAGACTTTTATGATTTGTTATGATTGTCTACTTTTTCTTTCTAATTTTTAATTCATTTGCAAAAACAGAACAGGATGAAGCCTTTTCACATAAATAAGTCTGGTTTATGAACAAAGTCCATTTTAAGGAAAAAAACTGTCAAAAATAAAAAAACGGATTTCTTGCTTAATTTTTTTTGCTTTTTAAATCGAACAAAAAAGTGACAATTAATTTAGACCACATTTTTGTAAACAAAATAATTGACCGGCTGACCAGTCAATTAAAGACTTGATTAAAAACTTTATGGACTTCCTTTATCCAGTTTTTAATTAAATTGTTCTAAAAATAAGAAAAATTATATTTGTCGTTAAAAGACTTTCTGTGTTTTAATGTTAAATGTTCTGAAATATTTTTAAAGATTCTTTTATTTTTAAAGATCAAATTTTAAATTAAAAGTATAGTTATAATGTATTATAGTAATATTTAGCATTTATGTATTACTTCTTTTTTTAAAGAAAAACAAGTTAAAATATTAATAATTTTTGACATTTAAGAGGCCTTTTAGAACCCCTTTCTATTTTTAATACCCCATCTGGTAGTCATAATTTTAAAACTTCACATTTTTGCCACATTTTTCATTAAAACTATTGCATTTTTTATTCATTTTTTTGTTTTGACTTTTTTGAAAAAAAGAAGAGACCTTCCATATTATTTTATGTTATTTTTTCATTATTAA